>JAXIVJ010000711.1:10000-102500 GCA_036785665.1 Chirona hameri | reverse complement strand
GGGGTCAATTCGCATCCCAGGGATTAATTAGGCATGCCACCCTAGTGTTACAATGTAGTTAAATGTGGATATAAACGACGATGTTGCAACAAGAAACGGCGATTTAAAAATGCCATCCTATTGTGATTAACACCAAGAGTTGCAGTCTCCATTATACCGTATGGGGAAAAATTCGGAGCCTTTGGGGCCGACGAAAAAATCGAGCTAAGGGGCTGAATTGTACATGCTTCCTATTGGGTCACCAATCAATGGGAAAATATCAGGGGAGCGGGTCTGCCAAATACTTCATGAAATTTGACGGGGCCTAGCGTTCGCGTTAAATGTAGAATGTGATTGGCGTGTTCAGCCAATACCCATACTAGTTTCTCTATTATCCAGGTGCGGATGTTTGCCCCAAGAGCGACTGCGACAGCGAAGCTGACTCCCAGTCCGGACTGGAGAGGGGCGACAGATGCAGCGTCATCACGAAAAAGGGCCTCCACAAGTGTGAACTGTGCGACTACTCCTCCGAGAAACACTTCAACCTGAAGCGGCACATGATGTCCCACACGGGCTTACGTCCCATCCCCTGTAATCTCTGCTCCATGGCGTTTCGGCAGAATTGTCATTTGGTCGCGCACCGCCAAACTCACACCGCCGAACGGCTGCACAGCTGTGATATAGGCGGGAAACCGTACGCCCATCGGTGTTCCATCGAAAGACATCGACTCAGTCATCTGGGGAAAAGTGAAAAAGCGAGCGATGGGCACGTGGGGAAAGGCGAAAGGTTGAGAAATAGTCGTGTGCGGGAAGGCGAAAGAGCAAGCGATCCTGGTAGTATCGGGGACGAAGAAGGGGCAGGTGGTGAGGTCACCTGCAACACTGAGACGGCCAGCAGGAGCACTCGCTATCGAAGAAGGCCATGGAGAAAGACCGAACAAAAACTTGACCCCGTTGTGACGGAAACTCCAGATGAACGGGACGTTTGTATGGCGTTTATTTGCGCTTTCTGTCAAACTGTTCTGACAAGCGCCAAGGACCTCGCGGAACACTCGCGGATACATGAAGAGCCAACGAAGAGAACTTACTGCTGCACTCTATGTCGCGTGGAGTTCACATCGATCAGTAGGTTTCAGCACCACAGGGTAGCCCACGCCAAAGACAGGGACTACCGCTGCGACGAGTGTCCGGAGAGGTTTAGTTACGAAACCAATCTGAAGCGCCATATCGTCCAGAAGCACACACACGACTTCGAACTCCGATGCGAGCGGTGCGGGAAAGGGTACATTTCGTACGCATGTCATAAGAAGCATCAAGCGAGTTGTGTTTTAGGGACTGTATCCAGCGAGTCGCCTGAGCAGCAACCTCAGTTGTCTCGGATCGAGTACGTTCAGTTTGAGAAAGTTTCCGCTGAGTCTGCCTCGGCGGATGTGTTACCCGCTGAGTCTGCTACACGGACTCCAACGTGCCAGGACTCGACTCCACCGCGGGAAGACTACGCCATGGAATCGGTTGGAGCTGGGCAAGCCTACGTCGACTCTGGTCCTGTTGACTCATGGATAAATTCTCCGAAAGTCAAAGAAATGTCGCCGTCGGAGGAGAAATTATTTGTCGACCCCGCGTCGGAGGAGAAATTCTCTGCCGACTTGGAGGATAAATTATCTGATGAGTCGGCGGGGGAGGAAACATTCTCAGTTTACTCGGCGTTGGACGAACAACCCTCCACCGACCCGCTCTCCCTCGACTGAAGTCTCCATTGTTTCGACCTTACCGACCGAAGCTTCATGGAAAACCTCTGCAGAATCTGCCTCGAAGGTCGAGGTTGAATGTGTTTCATAGTCGAACGCTGATTGAGAGACGGAGCGGGGCCTTGCTCTGAACGTGTCTCGACGCAAACTCCCTGACTGACCCGACACACTTGTGTCCACGAACTGAGGCGAGGTCAAACTATCGCGTTTACTTTGTATTTATGCTGATAATCGCCAAACTCGCCATATTAGTTCATCGTGTCCTAGGGCACATCGCCACATCATTAAACTCAATCAGCCAGCTCTCTCCTTGACCATCAATACCGAAGAATGTGACTCATTGGCTTTGTGGAATAAGTTTGTTTACGACCTGTAAGGGTCCATGCGACTGTCATGTCGATAATGTGATATGCGCGTGTCATCCATATTTTGATTGGTGTGTTTGGCCTTTAGCTGTTGCCAAAGATTCTTGTGCAACTATGCGTGGCGTGCGAACTGAGGCTGATTGATATCCGAAGGGCTGCAATATCGCAGAGTACTTTGGTTGAAAAGTGAGGACATTGCGGCCAGCGATATTTGCAGGGGTTTCTCGCTGGCACGTATGTCCAGAAGTGCATGTTCGGTAGTTCAAAGAGCGTTCCTATGTTACCAATAATTACATTGTGAGTGAGCTTTGCCTGTATTTAGTACTTTAATTGGAAAACATGTCAGGTTCTATATGAGACATTGTCACTTCTAACAAACCTATTTGCATTGCTTTTGTTCCACGCTACTCTGGTTGCAGGGGTAAAAATTAGATCATATCTATTGGAAGTCGTTATTTTTGTTTGCGCTTTATTAGAACCCGTGCTCCTGCGGCAGCATTTGGAGTTCGTTCTAACGCATGTTTTTGCTTTACTGTCATCATGGAAATGTGTAATTGTCTGTCAGACTCAGATGTTTGTACGGTGATTGGAAACTCAATACATTGTGTTTGTAGATCATGCATGTGTATTGTTTTTTCCGTTTCGTCTGATCAGTGGACCGGTAACTACATTCGTTTGGGTCGCCCGTGCAACGTCCGATCACTACGTGACCGTGCAGGGGGAGTGGGGGGGGGGGGGTGTCCCCCCCCCATTGGCGTTTCGCCCCTAATTGAGCTAGAGCTTCGATTAAAAAACGAGCGTGTTGCTTGTGACGAGAGAAAGCCATGGGACCTCTGAGCTCATGTAAATGGCCCGGATGTCATCAAATCGTGAATGTGTAGAAATTGAATGTTAATCGAGCTAAAATCGTGAATGAACATCTAATTATGCTTAAAGGGAGTGTGCCTACTTGTTTTGGAATGTCAAAAATATTTTGCATACGGTAAGTAGCTGTTGGTTTGATTGTTGTATATGATGAAATTCACATCTGGAGCCCCTTTAGCTGAATTTTCACATATATTGTTTTGTGTTTATTTGTGTTTCGATATCTATCAAACGATCGCCACTATGGTGATGTTATGTAAAACGGCGCACATAAGACAATACAATTACGGTCACATCATGCAAGATAGAAAGACGAGTTTTGCACAGCACGGTCTTGCCACTGTGAACTTTATTATGTGCAAGTTTCGTAGCTCTAAATTGATATCTTCTTTTAAAAAAATGGCCATCGTCCATCATCGAAAAACATGATGGCCGTCCAGTTTCTGTTCGGCTGCAGCTATCAGCGTGCACGAGCAGTTTTGTTGAATTGCTATTGGCCGGCGCTAACAATATGATAGCAGTTTAATCGATAGTTGCAGTACTTCTAGTAGCGGAAGCCCTCTGGAGTCCACCCGATAACTTTTTGCTCCCAAGTAAATTCCTGGAGTCTTTGGATATCTCAGCAACTAGGGTAAATCTGGAGAAATGAAGTAATGGTTCAATTCAGAAAATTGTGTTCTATAGACCAGTGTCAATAACCCCAACTAAGCGCTGTGAGTAGGCACACTCCCTTTAATAGGTGCCAAATTTGAAATCAGCGTCACAGAATGCTGTAGGAACTGCCAAATTCCAAAACGGTCATGTCAGGTCATCTGAGGTCAGTGGCTTCGGTTGACCTGTGGAAGCGCATGACTCCAATAGAACATATAATTATGTAGAATGGATCCCAGATTTGAAATCAGTCACAAAATGTCTTATAAACTTCCAGAAGCCCACAAAAAGTCATCTGTGATAAGTGACCTTGGTTGACCTCTGCAACGGTCAATCGAGGTCACAATCTCGGTGGAAACCACAACTGTCACCTGGAAACACCTGTGCATAAGCTCCTGAACAACACACACTCGGAAACTGCACAAGTTACAAGCATCAATGCTACCCAGTTCAGCCAGTTGCGCCTGACATGACCTTGCAAAAAAAAACTGAAATCGTTGGACGCGCCCGCCATGACTGCCCAGCGTCACGTGCCGTATTTCGTTCACCACCACCGGCAATAGATCAGCATGTATAGCGTACCCGATAAAGATGGTGTCGCCTGTGTCCTACAAGTGCTGCCATCTATAACGGTTACCGTGCTTTGCTGAGTCGCTGCTGCGCAATGGTTTCGACGCAGTACAGCGTAGGATCATACTTGTCAGTTGCGGCGCTGGGCCCTTGAGACTAGGTAGGCAAGGCAGCATTGTCATAAAACGCTTCCCGGACCAAAGTTCGTAAACATAAGGTTCGTAACGGAAAAAGTTCGTAAGCAAAGGTTCGTATGGGATAAAGTTCGTAACGGCTAAAGTTCGTAATGGCAAAGGTTCGTATCGGATAAAGTTCGTAACAGATAAAGTTCGTATGCGAAAGGTTCGTATGCTGAAGTTCGTAAAGGGAAAAAAAAGTTCGTAAGCAAAGGTTACTGAATACGTTGATTTGGCAGCAGCGGTGATGAAACCAGCTGTTTCGGTGATAAAACAACGTTTCGGTGATTAAAGCAGCGTTTCGGTGTGGATTTAGTTCTTTTGGTTGCATTTATTTTCGGTGATGTGTTCAGTTATTTCGGTGATCAGAATAGTATTTCGGTGACTGGATTAGTTTATTCCGCTTTCCAAATTCCCAAAAGTCAACAGACAATGTTTACATACAATGGTGGATCCAGAGGGGGGGGGGGCATCAGGGGCAAATGGAATCGGAAGGGGCATTCAATACAAGTATGCCCCGCGCGTCCCCTGCACTGAAGGCAAAAAACAATGATCTTAGGAGAAAAAAATCATGAAAACGGAAGTTTTTTCTCGAGTGATTGTATTTTAAGTTTTTATGTATCCCTTTCTTTCAATGATAGACAAAACAGCGCACCTGATGCAATTCAAGCAGCCCCGGTGACACTTAACCCGCGCCCCGTGTGAGGGGGGGGGCAGAATCTTCCCCCTCACGGATTTTCTCAATACCTTGAAAGCTATGATTACGAGCGAGCGCGAAGCGCTCGCTAGTCCCTCCGTGGTATATGGGAACAATCTGATTATGAGCGGCCCGGCCCGGCCCGGCCCGGCCCGGCTCGACCCGACCCGACCCGTGGCGACGCTTTTGAGAAGCTCATATCTGTAACCACACGTCCGATTGACAAGCGGACTTTTTTGCTGAGCAGCCCCATCCAACCTACCTTGTTTGAGACCGGTGCTGACTCATCTGGGTGACTACCACTGCGCGTGGCGCGTGCCGCGTGAGGGGTGTTGAAAAGTGTTTCCTCGCAAAAACTCTGCAACGGCTGAGCCGATTGTGTTCAAATTTGGTGTGCGATTACTGGTTAGGGACCCCTCAGCCACCACTTTCCCACAAGTCAGGGGTGGGGTGCCTCTGAACGTGCGCACGTGCACACCCCTATTCTATATATCAGAAACGGCTGAGCCGATTTTGTTCAAATTTTGTGTGCGGTTAGGGACCTCTCAGCCGCCACTTTCCTACAAGTCATGGGTGGGTTAGATGCATGTGAGGCCTGGAATGTTTTCAAAGCTAGATTAAGCCAAATTCAAAATCGGCATATACCCCTCAGGCACAAACGTAACAGAACCAAGGGCAATCCAGTTTGGCTTACCCCAGAAGTAAGGAGTGCTATACAAGCTAAAAGAAGTGCATTTGGCATTTTGAAGGGATCTTCACTAGATATAAATCAGAAGGCCTACCAGAATGCAAGAAATTCAGTTAAGAAAAAGGTCAGAGCAGCTAAAAGGGCAAAGGAACTTGATTTAGCTAGACATTGTAATGCAGATAGTAAGAAGTTCTTCAGTTTTTATAAGTTAAGTACAGTTTCCAAAAATATAGGTCCATTTAAGGTAGATGATGTGTTAGTTAGCAAGGACAGTGAAATGGTTGAAGTGCTTAATGATCAGTTTCAATCTGTCTTTACTATCGAGGACCAGAGTAGTATTGCAGCACTTCAGCCTGAGCTAGAGACAGAGGAGACTATAGGAGAGCTAGGTGGCATAAGTAGTGAACTTGTTCTAGAATATCTAAAGAAAGTAAGGCCTAACAAGGCAGAAGGACCTGATGAAATCCATGCTAGACTTATAAGAGAATCTGAAAGGGAGTTGTCGGTTCCATTAGCCATAATATTTTCTAAATCACTTGCAGATAGTAAAATTCCACTTGATTGGAAAAGAGCAAATGTTGTTCCTATTCATAAAAAGGGAGATAGAAGTAAAGAGGGAAACTATAGACCAGTTAGTCTGACCTCATTAGTCTGCAAGGTGCTTGAATCAATCATCAAAGATAAGATTGTTGAATTCTTGGAGCAAAATGAACTCATCAAAGATACACAGCATGGCTTTAGGAAGGGCCGTTCTTGTTTAACTAATCTTCTGGAGTTTTTGGATGTTGCAACAGATAGCGTTGATCAGGGTAAACAGCTAGATGTAGCTTTTCTTGATTTCAGTAAAGCATTTGACAAAGTCCCCCATACAAGACTGGGGTTGCAACTTAAAATTCATGGGATCAGGGGCAAGATTCTGGATTGGATAGAAACGTGGCTTTCAGGACGCCAGCAAAGGGTTATATTGAATGGGTGCCAATCACAATGGAAGGAGGTTCTCAGTGGGGTTCCACAGGGCTCAGTCCTGGGCCCATTGCTTTTTATAATATTTGTGAATGCAATTGAGAACAGTATAGACAGCAAAGTCTTGAAATTTGCAGACGATCTAAAAGTTGTCAGGATTATTAGAGGAAAACATGATCAGGATGTTTTTCAATCGGATCTGGACAAGCTAGTTGAGTGGTCTGAAGCATGGCAGATGAAATTCAATTTGAGTAAATGTAAGATTATGCACGCTGGACAGGTTAGCAGTAAACATAGGTATGAAATGGGTGGGCAGAAAATGGAGCAGATTGAAAAGGAAAGAGATTTAGGTGTCGTGGTAAACAATAGACTATCAGCGTCAGACCAGGTTGTAGAAGCTAGGAAAAAGGCACTTAGAATGCTAGGGGCCATTAACAGAAATGTTTCCTACAAGAGTGAAAAGGTAATAACAAAACTGTATTGTGCATACGTTAGACCACATTTGGAGTATTGTGTACAAGCCTGGTCTCCAACATATGAGAAAGATTGCTGGTTGTTAGAAAGAGTTCAAAAAAGGGCAACAAAAATGATTAATTGTCTTGGTAGTTTACCTTATGAAGATAGATTAAGGAAATTGGGTATGTTTTCACTTAGATATAGAAGGCTAAGAGGAGATCTAATTGAAGTCTTCAAATTTGTAAATAGTCAGCATTCTGGATATTTAAAGGGTATGTTTGAGTTCAATAGGGAAAATCGAGGTAGAGGTCATCAGCATAAACTCATTATGAAACAAAGTAGGACTAGGCTACGACAGTCATTTTTCAGTAGAAGGGTTGTAGGACATTGGAATATGCTACCAGGGGATGTCGCTGATGCAGTGACACTTGCTTCCTTCAAAATTAGATTAGATAAATACTTTACAGAGAAGGGATTAGTTCATAAATACTCGTGGGATTAGCCTTCTTTTATGCAGGTAGAGTAAGGTGATTTGAAGGGGCGAGACTGGTGGAGGGGGGGGGATGGGGGGGGGGGGGGGGTGCAACCTCGGATGGGCCCAAGAGGCTCTTTGTTGCACTTTTCTTTTATGTCTTTATGTCTTTATGTCTTATGTGGGGTGCCTCTGCACGTGCGCACGTGCGCACCCTTTGTGTATCTCAGAAACTACTTGCCCGATGGAGTTGAAATTCGCCATACATTTCCTTCGCGCTCGCTCGTTCATCGCCAACTACAAGTACGTTCATCGCCAATTACTGGTAGATATCAACGTCAAACTTTCAGTACCTTATGCTGCATCAATTATACGTCTTCTGACCGAATTTCAGTGAAATGATTTAGTATTTTGGGATATAATGACGTTGTAATGACGTCATGGCATGCTATTTTTGGTGGAAAAACGATAAATGTTTCAAACATCGTAGAAAATAGTTTTATAGCAAATTGCAAATGAAAACGTCAAAAGAAAGGAAATGACATTCTCTTTAAAATGGCATCTCGGATTGTAGGAACGTTGGGTTTTTGCCCCGCCCCAGAAAACAAAATTGGGGGGGGGAAAATCCGCTTAATCAATTTTTGTGAATTTGAAAAGTGAATTTCTTAAGTTCGAATACCAAAATAAGGTGACCGACCCAAATCGGCGGATAACAAAATGGGGGTACTTTTTTGCCACAAAAAGATCCCCCCATGGGGTGTTCGGGTCTGCTGCCAGTCCACACCAACTTTGAGAACGTTTCTCCACCCATGCTTAGGCGCAACTATCCGTATCCCGTTCGAAATATTCGCACCGCACCGAGCCGCGTGCGGGGACAGCCGATTCGGACTAGAGCACCAGTGACGTCACGCTAATGTGCGATTGGGCGCTAAAATCCCCGGATGACTACCTCTCTTATATGGCCTTGGTTTACTACAAGGCCATAGACAAGGCCACATGTGTTTACCTTGGTGTTTACTATAGGAAATCCGGAAATCCTATGCGATGGTACCTTGAGGTTCATTTTTGTTTTTAAAAAAAATGCCTAGATACTGTGCTGCTCTTGGCTGTAGTAAAATGCAAGGTGATACACCAAGACACGGAGATAAGTTGTCGTTTCACAAGTGAGTTCTTTTTGCCCTTCATAGTCTTTTGTCGGTGATTTTTGCTGGCCGGTTGTTGCGCCATAAGCCATTATTGTCAACTAGCCTATTTCTGGCTGTCGGTGTCACTGAGTGAATGAAGGATGTTAGATGTTGTCTTTGTATTTTGTATTGCTACTTGACTACCTGAGTTTCAAAATCTCTACCTAAGTTTCAAAATGACTACCTGAGTTACAAAATATATTGTTGATGGACATTGTCGTGAGGGAGATCACTTAACTTAACTTAATCGTTTGGGACTATTAGAAACGCTAATGTGGCCTTATTTGCCCAGACTTACGCTCATGATCGGTTTTACGAGGCACAAATTTATGGCGGCATATCATATAGGTGCTCTGCCCAGTGCTTGTCTAGCTTGTTCTTGAAGCTCTGCGAAGACGGAGAGCATACTGTGTCTTCTGGCCTGGTCTGTGCTTGCTGCTTGGTGACCTTCCTCGAATGTCCTCTTGTTACTGAAGTTGGTGGATCCACCAGGAATGCCTCCCTGTGCAGACCAATGTTGCCGCTGAAGATCTGGTAGATCAGGATCACAGCAGCCTTGCACCGCCTGTACGTCAATGATGGGAGCTTCAATGTTTTCAGCCGTTCTGGGTAGGGCAGGGGACGGAGCTCAGATACCAGCCTGGTTGTGCGACGCTACACCCTCTCCAACATGTCCTGGTCGTTCTTGTTGAAAGGTCCCCATATTGCATTTCCATACTATAGTAATGGGTGCACTAGCATCCTGAAGAGCATGGGAAGGTACTGTCGATCAATGGACCCAAAAGAGCATCTGATTAGGCCAAGGACTCAGTTGCTCTTGGCGACAAAGGGTTGAAGAATTATTGTTTTATGCAGCCTCACTTTGTATGGTTGTGTTCTTACATGCCATTTCAATATATGTTGAGACTAATTACTGAATTGATTTGGGTCTGCTGTACAAAGAAAATCACATACATATGATGGTTTTCAGCGATCCATACCAAGTTGTTTGGCTGAGCCCATTTTTACAACCTATATTTTGTTTAATATATTGTTTTGTAAAACTTCCATTCACTGAAGAAAAAAAACTTAACTTTCCTAAAACTAAACTAAACTTCCTAAAACTAAAACTTCCAATTCTTTGGACCCAAAAAGTCCAGAAAATGGCCCAAATTCCAAGGCTGCTGAGGAGCCCCTCAGGCCGACTGAGGGACCCCTCAGGCCGACTGAGGGGCCCCTCAGGCCGACCGAGGGCCCCCTGAGGCCGACTGAAGGCCCTCATGCCGATGGAGGGCCCCTCAGGTCGACTGAGGGCCCCTCAGGTCGACTGAGGGCCCCTCAGGTCGACTGAGGGCCCCTCAGGTCGACTGAGGGCACCTCAGGTCGACTGAGGGCACCTCAGGTCGACTGAGGGCCCCCTAAGGCCGACTGAGGGCCCCCCAAGGCCGACTGAGGGCCCCTAAGGCCGACTGAGGGCCCCCTAAGGCCGACTGAGGGCCCCTAAGGCCGACTGAGGGCCCCCTAAGGCCAACTGAGGGCCCCCTAAGGCCGGCTGAGGGCCCCCTAGGGCCGGCTGAGGGCCCCCTAAGGCCGGCTGAGGGCCCCCTAAGGCCGACTGAGGGCCCCCTAAGGCCGACTGAGGGCCCCCTAAAGCCGACTGAGGGCCCCTAAGGCCGACTGAGGGCCCCTAAGGCCGACTGAGGGCCCCCTAAGGCCGACTGAGTGCCCCCTAAGGCCGACTGAGGGCCCCCTAAGGCCGACTGAGGGCCCCCTAAGGCCGACTGAGGGCCCCCTAAGGCCGACTGAGGGCCCCCTAAGGCCGACTGAGGGCCCCCTAAGGCCGACTGAGGGCCCCCTAAGGCCGACTGAGGGCCCCCTAAGGCCGACTGAGGGCCCCCTAAGGCCGACTGAGGGCCCCCTAAGGCCGACTGAGGGCCCCCTAAGGCCGACTGAGGGCCCCCTAAGGCCGACTGAGGGCCCCCTAAGGCCGACTGAGGGCCCATAAGGCCGACTGAGGGCCCATAAGGCCGACTGAGGGCCCATAAGGCCGACTGAGGGCCCATAAGGCCGACTGAGGGCCCATAAGGCCGACTGAGGGCCCATAAGGCCGACTGAGGGGCCCCTAAGGCAGACTGAGGTCCCCTAAGGCAGACTGAGGGCCCCTAAGGCCGACTGAGGGCCCCCTAAGGCCGACTGAGATCCCCTAAGGCCGACTGAGGGCCCATAAGTCCGACTGAGGGCCCCTAAGGCCGACTGAGGGCCCCCTAAGGCCGACTGAGGGCCCCCTAAGGCCGACTGAGGGGCCCCCTAAGGCCGACTGAGGGCCCCCTAAGGCCGACCGAGGGCCCCCTAAGGCCGACTGAGGGCCCCCTAAGGCCGACTGAGGGCCCCCTAAGGCCGACTGAGGGCCCTCTAAGGCCGACTGAGGGCCCCCTAAGGCCGACTGAGGGCCCCCTAAGGCCGACTGAGGGTCCCCTAAGGCCGACTGAGGGCCCATAAGGCCGACTGAGGGCCCATAAGGCCGACTGAGGGCCCATAAGGCCGACTGAGGGCCCATAAGGCCGACTGAGGGCCCATAAGGCCGACTGAGGGGCCCCTAAGGCAGACTGAGGTCCCCTAAGGCAGACTGAGGGCCCCTAAGGCCGACTGAGGGCCCCCTAAGGCCGACTGAGATCCCCTAAGGCCGACTGAGGGCCCATAAGTCCGACTGAGGGCCCCCTAAGGCCGACTGAGGGCCCCCTAAGGCCGACTGAGGGCCCCCTAAGGCCGACTGAGGGGCCCCCTAAGGCCGACTGAGGGCCCCCTAAGGCCGACCGAGGGCCCCCTAAGGCCGACTGAGGGCCCCCTAAGGCCGACTGAGGGCCCCCTAAGGCCGACTGAGGGCCCTCTAAGGCCGACTGAGGGCCCCCTAAGGCCGACTGAGGGCCCCCTAAGGCCGACTGAGGGTCCCCTAAGGCCGACTGAGGGCCCCTAAGGCCGACTGAGGGCCCCCTAAGGCCGACTGAGGGCCCCCTAAGGCCGACTGAGGCCCCCTAAGGCCGACTGAGGCCCCCTAAGGCCGACTGAGGTCCCCCTAAGGCCGACTGAGGTCCCCCTAAGGCCGACTGAGGCCGACTGAGGGCCCCCTAAGGCCGACTGAGGGCCCCCTAAGGCCGACTGAGGGCCCCCTAAGGCCGACTGAGGGCCCCTCAGGGCGACTGAGTGCCCCCTAAGGCCGACTGAGAGCCCTCTCAGACTAACTCAAGCCGACTGAGGGCCCATAAGGCCGACTGAGGGGCCCTCCGACAGAGTAAGTGCCCCTCGGGCCGACAGGGCCCTCTCAGGCCGACTGAGGGCACCCTTCAGGGCGACTGAGGTGGGAGGCCCCCTCAGGCCGACTGAGTGCCCTTCGGGCAAACTAGAGGGCCCCTTAACGCCGAATGAGGGCCCCTTCAGCCCGACTGAAGGGCCCCTTCAGGCCGACTGAGGGCCCCTTCAGGCCGACTGAGGGCCTCTTCAGGCTGACTGAGGGCCCTTCAGACCGACTGAGGGCGAATGAGCCCCCCCCCCCCCCCTCCACCACACGGGTTGACCGATTGTCCCTCAGATCGACCGAGGGTACGTCTGGCCAGCCAAGGGCCCCAAGACCCCTTGACAAAAATAAAATGGCCCCTCAACTCGAGGGGGTACCGCGGGTGTCCAGGGTACCCCCTTGGATACGCCCTTGCGTAAATTTGACAACTTTCAGAAAGGTGAAGCATTCCCTTTAACACGCGCCCTGGAGGGGGGTAGCGAAATCCCCCCCCCCCCCCTCAGGTTTTTCGAGTGCGCGCCGGCGGTTTTTGCACACCTGTTCGGCAATGAACTTGCCACATTATGTAAAAATCTTGTCCTCGGGTCATCTCAGGTCAGGTCATCAGACTAGGTCACGTGATGACCTTAACTCCAAAAGTTTGCAGAAGTATCATAGCCACAGTTTTGGGCCGATCGGTTTCAATCTTGCAGGATTTCATAAGGTCATAGATACGAACAATTTGTATATCTCGGATTTCTAATATCGGTGACCTAGGGTCAGGTCAATTTCGTGACCGCCAACACTGTTTTGTCAATAAGATGGAGAAGATAAAATGGTACCAATGTGTTTGTCTCGTCGAGACACGTCTCCCAATATGCAACATGACCAACTCGGGTCACCACTTCACCTTGACCCGAGGTCAAATTTCTGAGTTGACCTAACCCGGTCACCATGAATAAGATTTGAAGTGCCTTGATGGCGTAAACACTTGCTTTATCTGTATTAGGTAAAAAGTTATTTGCGAAAAACAGTTTTGCCAAAAAATCCCCTTTTTGACATTTGATGACCTCTGGAGCCTAAACTATTGACCTGAGCTCAAATCTGAGGACACCTATGTCGATTGCATTTTTCAAGAGCTTTCGATTGTTTTGTTCGTTTGCTGCTAACTATCATAGTTCCCGAGATATTTGGGGGTGTTCGAAGCGAAGTCCCAAAGCTTGGAAATCTGACCATTGATGACCTTTGGTGACCTCAATATTGACCTGAGGAAAAAATGATAAAAATACTTTCGAAAGAGTTTGTCTCGAGCTATCTAACGTCGTTTTCCGCTTGTCGCTACGTTGCGTAGTTTTCTAGATCATAGGGGGGGGGGCGAAATCCGCCCCCTCCCCCCCCCCCCCCCCCCTCCAGGGCGTGTAATTATCAGAGACCCTCCAGAGTCCAGGACGTGTGTTAACCCTCGCCCTACGGGAGCTTTTTTTCACCTTCGCCCTACAGGTCTGACAGGTCCCCCTGTTAACTTCCAAACCAAGCTACTTAGGGCAATGCGGTAAGAACCAGCATGTTGCCTGTCATAAGAGGAATCTAACAGTATGCGATTTTTAGGTTTCAGATCAACGGGTAACCTTCCAGGTCATGTGAATAACCTCGGATTTACCACGTCAAGAACAGCGATTTTGCTCTTCAGAAAACCTGAAAATTATAAATTGATAAATGTAAACAAAAAGGCATGTTCCTAGACCAGTTTTGGCTCTGAAATACAGAAAATGTAATTATTTGTGCGTATCTTCTCAAAAAAGAAGAAAAAAAGTTATTTGTAAAAATGACGTCATCAGTTTCTTACACTTAGGGAGCCATCGCTCCGTCAAAAATGAAGATATTGCTTTTAAATTTGATATGGGTATTGTCCATACTCAGTTCTCTCACATATATTCTGTTTTTTTAACATCTTTGAAAAATTTGATTTTGTGGGATTTTTTTTTTTAATCAGTTATTTTTATTTTAGGGGTCAAAAAACCCAAATTTTGAAGAGAATGCCATTTTGTATCTTTGGTCCATTGCGTTTGCAATTTGCTTTAAAACTCTTGTTTTCTACGATTTTTCACATTTTTTTTTTACCAACATGACGTCATCAAAACATGATTATCTCCCCCAAACTACTTAAAGGGAAATAATGACCTTTTTCCACAAAAATGGAGTTAGCACTTGAAATCGCCAGACGAGACCAAAATATATTGTAAATTCATCACATTTTGCATGAAAACTTTCCTACCTTTATATTTCAAGTTAAAGTTGATAAGCGTTCCACACTTTTAACGACCGGTACTTGCAAGTACTTTTGGTCCTCATCAAACTGCGGGCTTTTCCCGTATTGTTTTTTTACGCAATGGAGTGGAAAATATATTGTGCGTTCTGCTTGTTGTGATTATATGCCCAGCGGTCTTCTAAAACTAACAGCGATTGGAAAAAGTGGCAATAAAATCGGAAGCTCATCGATGCACATCAACGGCGGCATAGTTAGTGGTTGCGACCCTCAATTTTTGAAAATAAATTCATTTGTTTTCAACATTAGGAGTATTGTATAATTTGTCTGTGGCTGTATATAACACTATGCTTTATATTATCATGAAAAATAATAATTTTCCCCCAAAAAAACTAACAAACAATAACACAAAACTGGCAAATAAATCGGAAGCTCATCGATGCACATCGACGGCGACCTATTTAGCGTCGGCGATTTGTTTACAAAGCATTGTCATGCTTCTCGGCGCACTTAACCATTGTGGCGAGTTGTTGCTAGTAGCGCTTTCGTTCTCCATGGCAACCAGGCGTGAGCCAATGAAAAGCCAGAACGTATTCCCTTTCTGGCTTTTGATTGGCTGACGCCTGGTTGCCATGGAGAACGAAAGCGCTACTAGCGTGTGTCCGAGCAGCGCTCAGTTTGATCGGAAATGTCACAGAGCCTCCAAAAATGCCGCAATCGATGTAAACAATGGTAGGGAAGGGCGAATTTGTCAATGACCTTCATGAAGTACACAAGTTACTTGTTTTGTATTTTTCCCAAACTTACAACTTCGAATTTGGGAATAATTTTATTTAATTCTTAAATTTAAATAAAATAATTTTAAAACCATAGCGGTAGCCTAAGAAATTGTTGCTAACAAAATCAAAAGGTCATTATTTCCCTTTAACCAATTTCAATTAAATTTTACAGCGTACGTATAATTGTTGTAAACTCAGCTACCGAAAATTTCAGCAAGATAAAATAGCATGTGTAAAAGTTATTCAAGAAAAACCTCAGGGGGGTGGGCTGTCAAGGCCCCCCCCCCGTAGGGCGAGAGTTAAGCAGCTGTAAGATTGTCACATTTTAAGATAAACTAAAACCAAAAGAACGACATTTTGTGACCTGACATTTGCCAACAATATCATTTTAGGTCATACGGGATGTGTATTATACCTTTGGGAGGACTTTGGGTGATCATGGTCGCAATGAAAGGCTTTGGATGCGTCTCATTGAGAGCTTTCGAATGCCGCGTTGCGCGTCTCGCTGCGATCATTGGTTCCGAAGATAACGATGGGAATTATACCCCCCCCCCCCCCCCCCCCCCCACGGTCAATGGTGTTCTGCCGAGACCCCGGTCAAGCGCGGGTTAACGACCAGGTTTTAACAAGTACTTTTCGGTTTCCATCAAACTCCGGGCTTTTCCCGTATTGCTTTTTACGCAATGGTGTGGAAAATATATTTTGTGTTCTGCTTTTTGTCATATACCCGCCCATCCTTTACAATTAACAACCATTGAACAGACTAGCAATTAACCCTATTAGCAGGGTGGTCGTTATTTTCGAAGTTGGTAATTTTATTGCTCCCAACCCCAAGGGGATTGGTGAGGTTACTGAAGAAAACTCCCCGGGTATTTTTTTTCTTCTCAAATCGGTTAATATTTACCCGATGCGCAATGACCTTGAATTTTTACTATATAGCCCGAGCCCACCGCGCCTTCAATGTGCAGGGTTCACAGCTGCCGTCCAATGGATAAGTCCTCGGCCTGATCAACTACAGGCTTGACGAAGAGAAGTGATATTACGTGATGCATACGTGATGGCGCACTCGTGGTCGCGGACATCGTGGTCGACTTCTGGGCTAAGGCCCGCATCCCGATGAAGCGCCAGGATCACGTCCTCATGGAGATTGGGAATCTCCACAAGGAGTATGCTCTCATCCGTAAGAGCCGGCATCGCTTGACCTCCTCTCAGGCTGACCGAGAGGACAAGTTCCGGCAGAACCTCGAAAACCTGTTGGACTTCGTCCGCGACGACGCCCTGAACTTCATCACCAATGAGGAAGACAAAGCCTTCCTCATTGGCCCAGCACGAGCCGGGTCGGCGGGGCAAGATGGGAGCCGTCGACAGGGTGCTCGCTGCGACGGAAGCCCGCGTCGCTCGGCGCCGATAAGAGGAGGTGCAGCACCTGGAGCGAGCGCAAGGAGCCTCCACCTCGAGCGTGGTCGTGGAGTTGGGATCCTCCTCCAGGAGCAGCAGCAGCTGCTGGAGTTGGGATCCTCCTCCATGTCCGTCACCGAAGATCCCGAGCAAGCAAGCCCGCCAAAACGTGCGAAGAGGGGCCGGACACAAGTCATTACGCCAGAGCTGGCGGCGTCGCTCGACAGGAAGAAGCTCAGCGACCGAGCAGCCGTGTACGTCCTTACGTAGACTGCCAAGTCGCTGGGTCACGACGTCGAGGAGCTGAATATCAACCGCTCCTCCATCCGCGACCACCGGCGCCGGCACCGTTCGCGGCGGGTCAGCGGCCTCAAGGAGGTGCTGCAGACGGGCAAGAGCGTTATCGTTCACTAGGACGGCAAGCTCATCTCATCTCAGCAGCCAGGAGCATGTCGACCGGCTCCCCGTGTCTCTGACAATGGCACAGTCCAAATGCTCGGCGTTCCCAAGCTCCCCAGCGGCACGGGCCGCGACATGGCTCGTGCGGTTGTCTGCGCTCGAGGGGTGGGGGCTGGCGGGCCGAGTGGGCCGCATGGCCTGACACAACGGCCTATAATACCGGGCGCAACAACGGGGCCTGCGTCCTGATTGAGCAGCAGCCGGAGAAAGATCTCTTGCACTTCGCCTGCCGCCATCATATGCTAGAGCTCCTCTTCCATGCCGTTTGCACGGCCTTCATGGGGTCGACGTCGGCGCCTGACGTGGGCCTCTTCAAGAGGTTCCAAGAGCAGTGGGAGTTATTCGACCGCGACCGCGCCCAGGGTGTCGCCGACCCCGATGTTGCCCCCCTGTTAACCAACATCGACGCGGAGTGGCTGAAGAAGGCAGTGATCGAGCGAACGGATCTGCGCGACGACTACCGAGAGCCGCTGGAGCTGGTGTTCATCTTCATCGGCGGCGTCCCTCCGCGAGGTGTCAAGTTCAGGGCTCCCGGTGCCATACACCACGCCCGCTGGATGTCAAAGGCGATATACTCGCTCAAGGTGTGGATGTTCCGGGACCAGTTCATGCTGACGGCGAAGGAGGAGCGCGGCCTGCACAGCGTCGCCGTGTTCATCTTCCGCGTCTAGGCCATGGCCTGGACGGAGCCATCGCTCGCCGCCTCGGCCCCGCGTGGCGACCTGGAGCTGCTCCAGACGCTTGACGCCTACCACGAGGTCGACGACGTTGTTGCCAAGGCAGCCCTCAATAAGCTGAAGGGTCACATTTGGTACTTATCCGAAGAGCTGGTGGCCCTGGCGCTGTTCGACGTAGTTGCCGCTGGAGACGAAGTGGAAGATCCTCGCCGCCGTTCGCGAGAAGGACGGGGAAGAGGACGCGCCAGCCAAGTGCCCCACCCTGCCGGCCAGCGCCGTCGCCGGGCGCGGTCTCGAGGACTTCGCCTCCCAGAACATGTGGCTGTTCTTCAAGAAGCTCCAGCTGGACGTCGAGTTCCTGGAGGCCAACCCGGAGACGTGGCCGGAGCGCGCCGACTTCGCCGCAGCGTCCGCGGTCGTCCGCAGCCTCTGCGTCATCAACGACCACGCCGAGCGCAGTGTGACACTCGTCCAAGAATACAACAGGCTTCTCACCAAGGGGGAGGAGCAGTTCCAGTTCCTCCTCCAGGTGGTCGCGGAACACCGGAGAACCTTCCCAGACAGCCGAAAGCGGACCCTCACCACGCCGCGGCGCTAACTGGGCGACAACGAGGTGCCAGCGCGGCGGCTACCGAGCCAACCGGGATAGCGGACACTGATAAGAGGTGGTGCCGTGAGGTAAGAGAGGTGATATCAATATGGAGATGTGGTTGATCGGGGAAGCGTGCCCATTTGGAGTTTCAGGTGTTAGGAAGGGGTCCTGATTGATGGTGTGATGTGGCTGCGAGACACCGATATGACGGAAGTGGAGAATTGAGTCACACTATCAGAGAGTGACTAACTAATGAGCCGAATGCGGCGTGAAGCGGTAAAACAAAAGTGCGTGATTATGCAGTATTCTGTGGCTGCAAGTACAGAATGGATCAGTAAAGGGACTGGCTTATTCCGGTGAAGCGCGTAGCATTTCGGTAAGAAAAAATCGTCGAAACGGCTGTAAAATCTCTGGTGATGTTGCCTGTGTTTGTTTGTAAATACATGTGCAATCCAGGGGTGTTGATTATTTGTGAAATTGGTTGGGGAGGGGGGGGGGTCTGATCGTGGCGAGCGGGGGAATGGGAGTCGTATTTTTGGCCCATACTATGAGACAAACCTCATCAACCGGGAGGGGGGGGGGGGGGCGGATTGGCAGCCGTACTTTTACTATGACACACTGACCCACCTCTGGCCAACGTGTGTGTATGTGTATTACTGCATTACGGGCAAGATAGATCATGGGGGGAGGATCAGGATTGGTGGGCAACCGCTCCCTCCGAGGCATGTAAATCAACGCCCCTGTTATAATCTCTCAAACTTCAAGGTCATTGCGCACCGGGTAAATATGAACAGATTCGGAAGAAAATACCCAGTGGGTTTTCTCTAGGAACCTCACAAATCCCCGGGTTGGGAGCAAGACAATTCGCACGATGAATTTCACCCCTATAGCTAACGACCACCTGTCAGGAGCCTGCCACTATTAGTGGCAGGCTCCTGACCCTCTGCGTCATCAACGGCCTACGTCATCAACGTCTAATAGTGGCAGGGGGAGGGGCTTGCCCCCGAAGATCTCGAGATCCACCCGTCCGATTTTCAAAAATCAAACGGCGTTCGATTCCCCTCAACACGATCTACATTAAAACAAAATACATTTCCTAAATCTTTGATATGGGGGCAATAGGGGCACAAACTAACACAAATAGAGGTATATTTGATCCACCACAGCTGCCATGTTTATTAACCGATTTGAACGCAACTAATGGGGATCGATGGATATTGAATTGGGGATTGATATATGACGTTGACTCTTGAAAATTAAAAAATCATAGGCGTTTTCAGGTCACTAAATATGGGGGTGAAATAAATGCGTAATAAAACCGTTTTTTCTTCTTATTTTGTTGTTTAAATGAAATGGCGCGTTATTGTGACATCAGCCACAACAGTTATAAAGCATATTTTTACTCATAAGCGGTGCCAGGTTAGCAAAAAAAGGAGGCAAAATATATACAATAAATAACTTCCTGTAAACCTCTCCTTTTTAAGTCCCTGAAACCGCCTCTGCCGTGCAAAATTTATTATAGTTCACGAACATCAACTAATTTGCACTTGTTTGTTGTTTCAATCACCGTAAACCTATGTAACTACTTTATATTTCAGGCAGTTAGGAAGAAGCCGTGAAGATCGCATCTCCGTATTATCGCTAAATGTCGCCGAAGAAAAAACTCCAAAAACCGGGCCCTGGGCAGTCACCTTGAAAGTTGTCTTGAAATTTGGCTATACGGGGTATTTTGAGCTGCAAAAAAAAAACGAATATGGCATTTGTTTGGACGATAGATGAATATCCGTCGAAAAATGGGCATGTCTCTTTTCTCCTTCATGGCCAAAACAAACTTCATGACAATGACTGTCATGCATATGGTAGCTTGGATATGGAAACTATTGCAAACAATAACGACGGACTTTAGGCATATATATAAGCAGGCTGCTTGTAACGTAAACAACCGTTGTGAGAACCCGAAACAAGTTTCGGGAAATTCAACTTCTTCTAAAAGGGAACAAATCTGCTATCTCAGTTCATAACCCCATGTTAACCCGCGAGTTACTGGGGTATATTTCATAACGCGACTTACTGGGGGGTGCTATTTTTTGCCCCCCTCGAATCTCCGGAACTACTGGACCGAATGTAGAAATTCAAACGGCATTCGATAGCCCTGGAAAATTAATCGAGGGAACATAATATTGTTGACTTCGGGGTCACCGATGACGTCACAGGTCAGGTCAAGTACAAAATGTTTGACCGTGTCAAAAGGTCTCGATGGATGGAATTGTCGCGCAAAATTGCGATATTAAACGCATAAACTGTCGATAAATCGGTATGATTCGTGTGTCTGACACTTCTAAGTACCTTTCTAAGCTGTTTATGGCCTTGGGTCAGGTCAAGGTCATCCGAGGTCACGAGGTCAAACTGCAGATTACGGTCATTAGGCGTTGTAACACATGTTTATGGGTTTGTTTTTCGTCTAGAACGCGTAAAATGACTTTAGAACATTGTTTGTTCCATCTAAATAGAAGTAAAAAGCAAAAATGGAAATGCGTTTTTATGCATGTTTTTATGCATAGCATAGTGAGAGGTGGTCGATTTTTGTCATTTAAAGGTCATAACTCAGTCATTTTCGAAGATATCGACTTTAAATTTGGTACACATATTCATCGCACACGTCGCGATCACATATATTTCGGTTTTTGGATTATTCAGATTTTTCCTTGAAAATTTTGTTAAAAAAAAAATTGGATTTCTCAAAATTTTGAATTAAAAAAAACTAAAAAATCTGAGATAGCAGTTTGATAGCCCGGTCTATTGTCATGCATTTGATGTAAGACAATTGAGTTTAATCTCAAACATCGTACCTTTGACAGCGTTTTCCGCAAACCATTATTTTGCAACAAAAACCGAAGAACATGACGTCACTCTGACGTTATTCCCGGTTGACCTATCATAACCTCACATTTTTATTTTTGACAACATGTATAATTGATGTGAGAGAAGGTACTGCAAGTTTGGTGACGATACCGATGTTCGTTTAGGAGTTATTGCAAAATAACGGGAGGGGGGCAAAAATAGCCCCCCCCCCAGTAATTCGCGGGTTAAAGGCGAACTATTCCCTTTAACCTTTAACCCTATTCCCTGCGGGGACAGATTCTGCCTCCCGGCCGTTTTTCACTTGCCGCTCCTAAACCGTTAGGCCTAGCGTCTTGAAACTTTGTGACTTTTCCCAACTTTGAATGGCGCGTGTTGGGAAAATATCAACAACAAAAAATCGGTTCAGCAGAGGCGGTGCCAGGCTCCTGTTTTGGGGAGGGTGTTTCGAATGCGGTTTTGCGGCGCATACTTCCTTCGTGGTTTGCAGTGCAATAAATTAGTCAAACGAGTACAATGCAACATAGATCATAGATACTGGGATTGTACATATTTTTGGGGCAGAGGCGCACTCAGGTACAACAAAAATTGGAGGCGATACCCTCCCTCAAATTAGGTCCAGCTTCAAATTAGTAAGATGATCAAAGCGTTACGCGCATGGTGCCCCACATTGTTTCCCTGGATCCGCCTATGCGCAATATATTAAATTTAACAAATTACAGCATATAATGCCCACATGTGCCGTCCATGTCGTCCCAAACAATCACGAACAGCACATATTTTCTTAATAAAAAATCCCCCCATTTTACATCCCCTGAATACGCCTATGATTTTGTTCTTCTTTTGATATATTGAAGACCGGTACATTTGAAGCTCAAAAACGTTTGGGGCATGAAAATCGGTCAAACCGCATGGCCGCAATGACCTTTAAAAAACCCCAAATTTTCGTGTTTTTCACCCCATTAAAAAAAATGGGGGTTCAAAAAGAGAGATCTTGTCATGACGAATCGAATGGCGTTTCCACATCGAAATCGACCGAGCGGTTCTCGAGATCTCTGGGGGGGGGGGGGTGTCAGAATCTGCCCCCCGCAGGTTAACGTAATTCTAGCAGCCCGCAGGGAATAGGGTTAACCCTCGCCCTACAGGGGGCTTGACAGGCCCCCCTGAGGGTTTTCTTGAATAGCTTTTTACACGTGCGGCGCATCTTGCTGAAATTTTCGGTAGCTGAGTTTGCAACAATTTAACGTATGCAGTAAAAATTTAATTCAAATTGGTTAAGTAGTTTGGGAGATAATCATGTTTTGATGACGTCATGTTGGTGGAAAAAAGATAAATATTTCAAAAATAGTAGAAAACAGTTTTAAAGTAAATTGCAAACGCAATTCACCAGATACAAAATGGCATTTTCTTTAAAATGCCAATTTCGGATTTGCAAAATTTTGGGTTTTTGACCCCTAAAATAAAAAAAAGTGTTTTAATCCCCACAAAATCGTAGGGCGAGGGTTAACCCTCGCCCTACGGGAGCTTTTTCACCTTCGCCCTACGGGGGGGGCTGACAGGCCCCCCTGTTAACTTCCAAACCAAGCAACTTTGCTCTAAGTTGCTTGGTCTGGAAGTTAACCGGGGGACCTGTCAGCCCCCCCCCCCCCTATTGGGAGATAATCATGTTTTGATGACGTCATGTTGGTGGAAAAAAGATAAATATTTCAAAAATAGTAGAAAACAGTTTTAAAGTAAATTGCAAACGCAATTCACCAGATACAAAATGGCATTCTCTTTAAAATGCCAATTTCGGATTTGCAAAATTTTGGGTTTTTGACCCCTAAAATAAAAAAAAGTGTTTTTTTAATCCCCACAAAATCGTAGGGCGAGGGTTAACCCTCGCCCTACGGGAGCTTTTTCACCTTCGCCCTAGGGGGGGGGGCTGACAGGCACCCCCTGTTAACTTCCAAATCAAGCAACTTTGCTCTAAGTTGCTTGGTCTGGAAGTTAACCGGGGGACCTGTCAGCCCCCCCCCCCCCTCCCTAGTGGGAATAATCATGTTTTGATGACGTCATGTTGGTGGAAAAAAGATAAATATTTCAAAAATAGTAGAAAACAGTTTTAAAGTAAATTGCAAACGCAATTCACCAGATACAAAATGGCATTCTCTTTAAAATGCCAATCTCGGATTTGCAAAATTTTGGGTTTTTGACCCCTAAAATAAAAAATAAAAAAATGTAATCCCACAAAATCGTAGGGCGAGGGTTAACCCTCGCCCTACGGGAGCTTTTTCACCTTCGCCCTACGGGGGGGGGGGGGCTGACAGGCCTCCCCTGTTAACTTCCAAACCAAGCAACTTTGCTCTAAGTTGCTTGGTCTGGAAGTTAACCGGGGACCTGTCAGCCCCCCCCCCCCCCGTAGGGTGAAGGTGAAAACAAAACTCCCGTATGGCGAGGGTTAAAGTTTGGGTGATTTTATCGCTAATTTTGCGTAAAGTAACGTCACAAAATGGTCTTTAAAAAAATCGACGAAATGGCTTGAACTTTTCTGGGCTGACGTAGAATTGATGTGGAAGAGGAATGTGAAATGTGATGTGGAAGAAGAAAGTCTCAGGTTATATCTCGAACGGTTTTTAAGTTATCGCGAATATTCGCAGGGGGGCAACATTTGCCCTCCCCCCCCCCCCCCCCCCGGTCAAGTGCGGGTTAAAGATAAATATTTTTTTTTTTCTCCACACTTCCATTTCCCCACAAAAATGGCGTTAGCACTTGCAATCGACAGACGAGGCCAAAATATGATGTAAATTCATCGCATTTTGCATACAAAAATTCCTTCCGGGAGATATTTCAAGTTAATCTTGATAAGCTAAGATAATCTTGATAAGCTAAGATAATCTTGATAAGCAAGTTAATCTTGATAAGCTAAGCTAAGATAAGATTCATTCTTTTCCAGATACCCTCTTCAGAATATGTGGCTACTCAAGAAATGGGTTCATGCTACCAGACGGCAAGAGGGAAAAGGAAGGCCGTGGAAACCATCGGAGGCCGCGCTGCTCTGCAGTGACCACTTCACTGAGGACGTTTTCTCGCCATGCCAAGGGCGCAGAAAGCTCCGCAAAGGAAGCGTCCCGACCTGGTTCCAGTACCCGGAGGCAAAGAAGCAGTCGATTGGCCACAGTTTCGCGTCACCCCCGAGCAAACGCTTCAGGCGCATCTCATCAGGTACTTATATAGGTCAATGTCTTAGGCCGACCCGATCGGAGTAATGGCTACGAGCAGGAGGCCGACCCGATCGGAGTAATGCCTACGAGCAGGAGGCCGACCCGATCGGAATTAATGGCTACGAGCTGTAGGCCGGCCCGGTCGGAATTAATGGCTACGAGCTGTCGCCGACTCGATCGGACTTATTGGCGGGGTTAGGTTAGTTTAGGTACCATAACCTAAACTAACCTATCATAACCCCGCCATTAAGTCAGATCGGGTCGGCCTAAGATTCGCTCGTAGCCATAATCTGGTGATGTTATAAAGCAATTGGCGCAAATTGACCTGAGGAGTCTGCGCGCCCTAAAACCCCAATAAACATACAACAGATTACTACAAACATGGTGCACCGACAGGTACCTTAGTCAAAGATTACCGGTGAGTTTTATTAACACGCACACGGCTCATCTTATATCATCTCTGGGTATTGTTTTGTGTGTGTGTTCGGAATGTACGCTGTCACGGGCAATGTTTCGCCTTTGTAGAGGTCAATGCAGTACGCTAAGCTGAGTGTGAGTAGTGTGATTTGTACTAAGTGCTCCATATCCTGTCCATATCACTGATATCAGTTCCCACCGAGGTTTTTAACGATCAAGGAAGCGTTAATGCAAAATATGGGGAGGTCGCTGTTTTGGTGCTGCAAAAATTGTATTCTGAGACTGATAAGGTAATTCACCAGCAGCTAGTCATCGTCAGTGAACTGCTATCGTTGGTACAGTGTCCTAGGATTGCAAAATTTCGGTGGAAGATGACACTCTATGGTTGGCTGCTTGACTCTTTCCCCCCAGTTTTACTGTGGATTTTCCACTCCCTAAATTAATTTTTACCTTACCAGTAAAACGCCTTTTTGGGCGATGGCCGAGCGGGCGCGCACTGGTAAACCTAAAACAGGTTTGAAATATGACACGGTACGGGAGCACACGTGGTAGTAACACATAGTCCGTTTAGTCCCCATAAAAATTGCCAGTCCTCCATGCATGCCAATATAAAAATTACGTTTTATTAAATTGTACATGATCTCCTTTCTCGAATCCGCCAAAAGGGAGCACGTCCTGAGCGCTGCATGCTTCAGCGTATAAGAAAACGAATGCTTGAATACATCAAGCAATTTTTGATCAAGAATGATTTGTGTTCATTTCGACGTCTGCGTGTGCCACGCGCTGTGGTACCACCCCTATCAGAACGCACCATAAGCAAATCAAAATGTATTTGATGGTCCTATCCAATGGTGAAAACCCGATCTCAATCGGAGCAGTGGTTGCAAAGTTATTAGCTTCCGAAAAGCATCTGTATGGCCGGGTCGGGCCGGTTCAAATGTAAATTTGTCTAGTAAGTTGACGAGAAACCTCACGGGCGCTTGGCTCCCGCTCGGTAACCAGTTCACGGAATTTAGAGGCTTACACAGCCTGTTGGACCGGATCGTTACTAGTTAAGAGCTATGGTAAAGGTTATACATCGAATATTGATACAAATTGGATGTCTTTCCAGTTGGTGTCTAGTCGGGATTTGAAGGAATTGACAGTTGGGGCTAACACGACACTGGGTGGAAGGCTGTTCCAGTTGTTGGCTGCTCGGACCGCGAAAAAGTTACGTTTGGGCATGTTTCTCTTCAATCTACGATTTTGAACTAGAGGCTGACAATGCGATCGGGGCATTGCCTTGGGGTCAAAATCGTACGCTAGTACCGTAATTTGGTCCCAGCCGGCCAGGCGACCGCTGCCTGGCCGTTGTGGTGACCTCAGACTGTGACGTCACCACAAGCCGCCACTGGGCGGCGTGCCGGCCGGCTGCTCTCAAGGCTGTGCGGCACAGTATCCACGGCCGGCCGGCACCAGCTGACGGCGGAGGCCCGCTCCTTCAAAATGGTAATTTGGTTTTACCCCCTGGGGGGTTTATTTCGCCCCCCTCAGGATCGGCGGCCATTAATGGATTTTGGGCCGCTGTAACGCGCACGTGACCTGCGAGTAGCAAGTCTCACTAACCGTGTGACCTGAGGAGGCGAAAAAAGAAAATAATTATGGCGCCCACGTTTTGGTACTTGGCACGTGCCACGTGCCATCTATTGACCCGCAATGGTACTAGAGGCCGGCAATGCGATCGGGGCATTGCCTTGGGGTCAAAATCGTACGATAATTCCGTAATTTGGCCCCAGCCGGCCAGGCCACCGCTGATTGGCCATTGCGGTGACCTCAGACTGTGACGTCACCACAAGCCGCTTCTGGGTGGCGTGCCTCGTGCTGTGCGGCACAGTATCCTGCTGTGCGGCACAGTATCCACGGCCGGCCGGCACCAGCTGACGGCGGAGGCCCGCTCCATCCAAATCGTAATTTGGTTTTACCCCCTGGAGGGTTTATTTTGCCCCCCTCAGGATCGGCGGGTATTAATAGATATTGGGCCGCTGTATCGCGCACGTGACCTGCGAGTATGAAGTCTGTGTCACCAACCGTGTGACCTGAGGAGAAAAATAAAAAAATTGTTGGCGCCCACTTTTTGGCACTTGGCACGTGCCACGTGCCATCGATTGACCTGAAAATGGTACCATCATCTGTTCGCTGTTTTGCCGCATCGAACGGTGCTACCCTCGTCGAAATCGGTCCAGCCGTTTGGGCTCCACGTGCCAATATGCTCCGTTGGACACACGCGAACAAGGTAACGAACAAGGTCCATTCTCTTGCTCGGTTCGGCCGGGTTCTGATCCTCCGACAACGGCATAAACTTCCCCAAAACCAATATTTGTCGCTTCACTGACAAAAATCTGTCGCCAACGCTCGCTACCAAGTTACCGAAAAAATAGACCTCTGCCTGCTTGCTTGCGCCTATGTGTGATATCTGAGGCCTATTTCACAAAGAAGTTAGTAATTACACATGTTTGCGATTACAAACGCAAGAAAATATTGCAAACCTCACAAAAAGCTATTTCACAAACATTCGCCACCTCTGAATTACCGATTGTAAAGAAAATTGTAAACACAAATGTTAGTACAGCAGAAAGCTTGAAATCAAGAACGTTTGTATTCAACTTGATGCTAATGACAAATAATTTGATTGTTAACAAATTCATTTAACAAATATTTACATTGAAGTTTATTTTTATTCAATATAAAATTAGTTATAGGGAGAATAATCTTTTAATTAACATTTCATCGCAATGCAAACTCTGATCGTAAAAATACATCTTGGTAAGCAGTTAGAGTAAACAGAATTTGACCATTCACCAGGTGGCGGAGCATAACAACAGAACAACTCTTAAAAGAAAGATCGTTGCATTTCTCGACCATTTTTTCACCTAACCTAGCCGAGTTACTACGTCGTAAAGGGTGAAGGTTCACTGCACATTGCACAAGACATCGTTGACCGCTGCAATTCTATCGCCATGCGGTTTCTCCGCGCGGAGGCGCCCCTCACAGCGCAATCGGTAAGGTGCACTGGGACTTCACAGCTGGAGATCCCTGTTCGAATCTCTCGGGGAAATAACTTTTTTTGGGGCAGCTATACCTATGCATAACTAAACCATTACCCTAACAACCTCGGCAACGTAACAACCTCACCAAGAAAATAACCTGAACAGTCAAACAATGTCAACTGTCAATGCATTTTCTGAAATTCAGAACCCCTGACCCACTGGAATTACAAGTTTGTAATTGCAAACATTTCCTCACTTCCGTCAACCTTTGAGAAATAGAACATGTGCAATTGCAAATATTTTTACAAACAATATCTTTGTAAAGTAGTTTGTAAATAGTAAATTGAGATTTACTGCCCTGGGGTTTTGTGAAATCCAAACTACAAACATGTGTAAAAATTATTTGTAATTACAAAGAAATTATTTGTAATTACAAACTTTTTTGCTTTGTGAAATAGGCTACTGCTGGGTAATACAACATGCGCACGGTTGTTTCTGACAGTGTTTCCAGAGAAGGCTGATATAGGCAACAACCCGAGGGAAGCCGAATCTGAGGACGTCATCAGACGGATAAAATCTGAACCGGAGGACAGCAACTGTGACAATCGTGAGTGGTGCTTCCTTATGGAAAGGAATACTTTATCATGTTTATCATGTTGAAATAAACCCATTTGTTTTCTCAATATTTGCAGTGCATGACATGCAGTCTGCAGATTTAAAAGAATATTTCCGGTCAGGACTCTAGGAATCTTTATGCACAAACCCAGTGCAGTTGTCAGTGCAAGACTACGGCCGAGTGGTGCTCTTATGTCTGTACTAGTGGAGCCAATCGGTACAATAATTTTCAGAATTCCGAATTTGTCCGAAGAACGATTCGCTTTTCGGACGGACATAAGCATATTTTTTGGACATTTTCGGACACCCAATGCCCAAGGATGGCTTGTCGCGAAATCACTTAGTTACTTTTTTATGAGAGAAAAAAGAAAGTGTGCCACATGTAATTCATTTCCATATGAAACACTTTTCTGCTTTCGGACAAATTTCGGACAAACAATTATTTTCGGACAGTTTCGGACGGACAGCAGACCATGATCTTGGACATCGGTCGGACATTGGACAAATATATTATGAAACTGGCACCACTAGTGCCATGGTTAAATGGTTAAATGTGTAGCATGGGAAATATATAAATGTTCCATTGAAATCTACATAAATGCATGTTTTCTAGTATTCACAAGCTATCAACCGTTGGGTCAACCACCTCAACTGGGTAGGCGAAACATTTCACGCAGCGCCGATAAGTGGCGCCACCTATAACGCACGCAGTCTGCTGCCAGGCCAGAATATCATATATTGCCTGATTTTCTGTCCCAGTTATGCTGGAGAAATACAGCGACCACGGCTTGGAGCAGGCAACTGACGGTGGCGGCGCTGAAGATGGAAGTACAGAATTTAATGGCGAATGTGGCGTCAAGCGAATCAGACTGGAGACGCATGAGTCAGCCGACACTGAAGGTGAGTTTTATTAACACGCGCATGGCTCACGCGCATGGCATGGCTATTACCACGCGCATGGATATCATCTCTGGGTATGTTTTTGGTGTTTTGGTGTAAATGTATGCTGGCACTGGCAATGTTTCGCCTTTCTAAAGGTCAATGAAGTACGCTAAGCTGAGTGTGATTCGTACTAAGTGCTCCATATCAAGAAGTTGTGTAACGATCAAGAAAGGGTGAATGCAAAATATGGGGAAGTCGCTGTTTTGGTGCTTCGAAAATTATATTCTGAGGCTGATAAAGTTCAAGGTAATTCACCAGCAGCACGTGCAGAGCATTGTCGGTGAACGTGCCTATTATTACGAGCGAGCGCAAAGTGCTCGCTCGTCGTTCCGTGGTATATGGGAAAAATCTGAATATGAGCGTCCCGGCCCGGCCCGACTCGTGGCGACGCTTTTGAGAAGCTAATATCTCTGCAACCGCACGCCCATGGACAAGCGGGTTTCTTTGCTGAGTAGCCCCATCCAAGCTAACCTGTTTGAGACCGGTCCAGACTCATGTGGGTGACTACCACTGCGCGTGGCGCGTGCCGCGTGAGGGGTGTTGAAAAGTGTTTTCTCGCAAAACTCCGCAACGGCTGGGCCGATTGCGTTCAAATTTGGTGTGTGATTACGGACCCCTACGCCGCCGCCTTCCCACAAGCCATGAGTGGGGTGCCTGTGCACGTGCGCACGTGCACACCCCTATTCTATATCTCAGGAACGGCTGAGCCGATTGTGTTCAAATTTGGTGTGTGGTTAGGGACCTCTCAGCCGCCGCCTTCCCACAAGGCGGGAGTGGGGTGCCTCTGCACGTGCGCACCTTTTGTTGTATCTCAGAAACTACTTGCCCGATCGAGTTGAAATCCAACATACATTTCCTTCGCGCTCGCTCGTTCATCGCCAACTACGGCGCCTTACTGGTTGGTATCACTATTGGTCTGATTTCTGAAGGAAAAAAGTTCAACTGTTACAGGCCCATTGCCAAATTGACGAACTGTTCCGACTGTTTGGAACCGATACAATACTATCACCTGGTGGATATTCCAAATAGTATGATCCGTTGGTCTTATTGTGCTTGTTCTTCTAGGTTTGGAAATGCCATCTTAAGTTTGGTTTGGCTTGTCTTTTTTTTTGCTAGTTTGGATTGTTTTGGCTAGGTTTAAATTGCCTAAGCACCAATAGTTAGAATTGTAGTGCAGTCCACAACATTAACACAACCAATAATAAGTTAATCAAGTGTAGCGTCCCGGTTGCTTGCGCTTATTTGTGATATCCGCCGGGTAATAAAACATGCGCACGGTTGTTTCTGACAGTGTTTCCAGAGAAGGCTGATATAGACAACAACCCGAGGGAAGCCGAATCTGAGGACGTCATCAGACGGATAAAATCTGAACCGGAGGACAGCAACTGTGACGATCGTGAGTGGTGCTTCCTTATGGAAAGGAATACTTTATCATGTGTAGGGGTTATTTTTTAACTGAGATAACAGCTTTGTAGGGGCGGCTGGAAACAATACAATTATAATACAAGCCATGTTTCTGAATGGTTGTGTAATGCAAAACTATTGCTATATTAGAAAGTTGCGCTATGTGTTTGTATGTGGAGCGATTTGATAACACCACCATCTTCTGTTATTTTTCCCCGATTTCATCAAGGTATTCAAACCCTTTTACAGCTAGCGTAGAACACGTCACGCCTGGTCTCAAAATGTTGGCAGAAATCAAGGAGGAGGTCGTCGAGGCTTCAACCACTTCTTCTTCGCCTGCTGATCGTATGTTTTCTTTGTTCAGATGTGTAGAGATACGGTGTTCACTTTCGTAACGTTTTTAAATTTGATATTTGCATTAGTTTGATCCACCGAACCATTATACCTATATACCAGTATTTTTGTTTGGTTCAGAACTTAATTTGAAAAGAACGGAAATGTTGATTTTGGTTGTGTTTTACACACAGGTTTATATGATGTAAATTCGTAGAGCCACACTCCGATCTATAACATTTTTATCGGCCTATATCTGTGCATTAGAGGTGCATTACTTTGATCCAACAAGCCGATGGAAATAATTGGACATATATAACTTGGTGTATGTGTGGGAGGGCATTGCATCATCTTTGCTTACATTTGATGAACTTCGCTGAGATGGTTTGAAATCGGTAATCTGATTTGCTATGTTTTGTGTCTTCCTGAACTGAAAATATACTTACACCTTCCACTTGATTGGACTTCTGCTGGCGTTTCGCCTGAAATTTTTGCGCTTCACGTGTCATACATTCCGGTAGGCATCAGTACCTACTCGAGAGGATTGTTACCGAAGTTACGAATCAGATTATAGTAGGCCACGTGTTCACCGAATACCCATACTAGTTGCTTTATTTTCCAGGTGGGGATGTTTTCCCCAGGGACGACTGCGACAGGGAATCTGACTCCGGCCAGTCCGCAGCAGAGCGTGACGCCCGATACGGCGTTATCACGAGCACGCGGCGCTACAAGTGTGGACTCTGCTACTACTCCGCCAAAAGTCACTCCAACCTGAAGCTGCACATGAAGTCCCACGCGGGCTCTCGTCCCTTCCATTGCGATCTCGTCCCTTCCACGGTGTTGCAGCAGCATTGTCGATCGCTCGCACAGCGACAAACGCACACAAATGAAACTAAGGGAACGAGGACAATTTACTACTGTATTCTGTGTTGCGAGAAGTTCAAATCGCGAGGGGCGTTTCAGCAGCACAAGAGAATCCATGCCAAAGACAGGGACTACTGTTGCGGCGTTTGTCCGGAGAGATTTAATAACGAAACCAATCTGAAGCGCCATATCGTCCAGGAGCACACACGCTTCGAATACCGATGCGAGCGGTGCGGGAAAGGGTTTGTTTCGTTCGTATGGCATATGAAGCATGAAGCGAGTTGTGTTGTAGGGACTGTATCCAGCGAGTCTCATGAGCTGCAGGCTCAGTTGTCTCGGATGGACTACGTTCAGCTTGAGAAAGTTCCCGCTGAGTCTGCCTCGGCGGATGTGTTCTCCGCTGAGGCCGATACAGGGACTCAAACATGCCTGAACTCGACTCCACCGCGGGAAGACTACGCCACGGAATCGGTTGGAGCTGGGCAAGCCTACGTCGACTCTGGTCCTGTTGACTCATGGATAAATTCTCCGAAAGTCGATGAAATGCCGCCGTGGGCGGAGAAATCCTCTGTTGAGTCGGCGTCGGAGGAGAAATTATCTGCCGACTTGGAGGACAAATCTGATGAGTCGGCGGGGGAGGAGAAATTCTCAGTTAACTCGGCGCTGGACGAACAACCCTCCACCGACCCGCTCTCCCTCAACTGAAGTCTCCATTGTTTCGACCTTCCCGACCAAAGCTTCATGGAAAACCTCTGCAGAATCTTCCTCGAAGGTCAAGGTTGAATTTGTTTCATAGTCGAACGCTGATTGAGAGACTGAGCCTTGCTCTGAACGTGTCTCGACGCAAACTCCCTGACTGACCCGACACACTTGTGTCCACGAACCAAGGCGAGGTTCGGACTATCGCGTTTACTTTGTATGTATGCTGGTAATCGCCAAACTCTCCATGTAATTACATCGTGTCCAAGGGCACATCGCCATATCATTAAACTCGAATCAGCCAGCTCTCTCCTTGACCATCAATACCGAAGAATGTGACTCATTGGCTTTGTGGAATAAGTTGGTTTACGGCCTGTAAGGGTCCATGCGACTGTCATGTCGATAATGTGATATGCGCGTGAAATCCAGATTTTGATTGGTGTGTTTGGCCTTTAGCTGTTGCCAAAGATTCTTGTGCAACTATGCATGGCGTGCGAACTGATGCTGATTGGTAGCCGAAGGGCTGCAATGTCGCAGAGGTCTTTGGCTGAAGAGTGAGGACCTTGCGTTCAGCGATATTTGCAGTGGTCTCTGGCACCTATGTTCAAAAAGGCACGTTTGGTAGTTTAAAGAGCGTTATTGCCGATTAAGTATATTGTGAGTGGGCTATGCCTGTATTTAGTACGTTAACTGAAACAAAACATGCCAGGTTCCATATGAGACATTGTCACTTCTAACAAAGATATTTGTGTTGCTTTTGTTCCACGGTACTCTGGTTGCAGGGGTAAAAATTAGACAATATCTATTGGAGGTCGTTATTTTTGTTTGCGCTTTATTGGAACCTGTGCTCCTGTGGCAGCATTTGGAGTTCGTTCTAGCGCATGTTTTTGCTTATTGATAAAGGAGATGATCACTGTGTGTGTGAGATGTTTGTTCGGTGTTTGTAAACTCAATACATTGTGTGTGTAGATCATGCATGTGTATTAAGGGTGCACAAACAATACTTGTTTTGAAAATCATAGCTACTCGCAGTTTTTCCCATAGATTGGTTCAATGTGAGCCTTCAGGTTCATTTTTATGAAAATCGCTCAAATATTTCAGGTTGCGCAAAACCGCTGAAAAATATTGTTTTTACTAAATTACGCCGAATTATAAATCAGTGAGGAATTGAGATAGCAGATCATTAGGTATACTTTCTGAATCCTCGATGAAATAAAACATTATAAACAGTTCCCTAGGTTCTTCGTGGGATGATTCAAAAGTTGCATAAATGCAAAACAAGGCTATACTTATTAAGGTTAAAATTGTCTCGGACGACATGCATACAAATATCACTTCCGTGAATCGATCCTCTTTCCGCCTAGCCTCGTTCTGAAACGAACATATATGTATTGTTGATGTCACATCACCATGTCACAATTCACATGATCGAAGGGGATTTTGCGACTAAGCGGTCACCAAATGTGACCGGTCGGAGAAGGTGTCTTCCACATTTGATTCATACATATAATCGCAACGTTCTCCACTTGCGGTGTCCAGTAATCGTGGAAGCAACAAAGGTAAACACTTGTATCACTATCAGCAGGCATTGGTTGATGTGACGTGGCTTTCCGTATCGGCGTGGTGAACACTGTGAGTACTGTAAAGCACCTACAGCTTCCCCAGTGACATTTTCTTAAAGTCTGGGTGGTCCTACGGTGCTTCTCAACCACCTGCAGGAGCTGCTGAAGCTGTCCTTTCTGCGTTGTTACTGAGTCGACGAAGTCCTGGATGAGCTGCACGCCCCTCTCAGCGACGTCGTTGGTGATCTTGAACCCCTCGATGGCCTTCTTGCCCGCACAGTACTCAGGGTCATCCTTCCACGCGGCCACTGGGAGCGAAAGCCACCCAGTATCAGCCAACTGCAGGCGTGAGAAGAGCAGCCACGATGGCTCGTCCACCAAGTCTGGCAGGCTCGTCTTCTCATCGACGGAAACGTTGTCGTTTTCAAACTCCCCAGGCACAGGTCGTTGTCAAACTCCTCAGGCACAGCTCGTTTTAAAACTCCTCTGGCACGGGAAGGCTCGACAGCTTCTCCGCCATTTCCTGCTTCACCTTGCCTGCCACCTTGTCGGTGAACAGCGCGAACACAACGCTTTGGGGCATCAGTTACCAGATGTGCCGTCTGATGACCGCCAGTGAGTTGTCTGCGATCTTCTCAACAGCCCGATATTTCAGAAGGCGCTGGTACAGCTGCAAGTCGTTCACCGCGGCGTCAGCAGCGACAGAGGCAGCCAACCAGGCAGGTACGTCGAGCAGAGCGATGAACAGCAGCACTCGCCGGAGGTTCTTCACCAGCTTGTCGTCCAACTTCAGCTGCCTGCTGAACATTGCTCATTTGTTGTATTTGCAGAGGTTCTCCTTGGCGGTAATTGCTGGCACTGGCGGATCCAGGGGGCATCAGGGGCAAATGTCCCCCACAAGAATCTGGGAGGGGCATTCAATACAAGTATGCCCCCCGCGCGTTCCCTGCAAGAAAGTGAAGAAGAAAAAAAACGGTGATCTTGGGAGAAAACTTCATAAAAACGGAAGTTTGTTTTTCTAGAGTGATTGCATTTTAAGCTTTATGTATCCCTTGCTTTTAATGATAGACAAAATAGCGCACCTGATGCAATTCAAGGAGCCCCGGTGACACTTAATCAGCGCCCCGCTGGGGGAGGGATGGTCAGAATCTGCCCCCTCCTGGATTTTCTCAATAACTTGAAAACTGATGGATATGAACGTCAAACTTTCAGTACTTTATGCTGCATCAATTGTCAATTGTGCATCAATTGTCTACGTCTTCTCACCAAATTTCAATGAAATTTATGTAGTGTTTTGGGAGATAATGACGTTGACGTCATGTCATGCCATTTTTGGTGGAAAAATGATAAATGCTTAAACATCGTAGTTTTTGTAATGTCCCCCTCCCCTCCCCCATACATTTGTAAGAGGGCCCTTCAAGAAGTTGGTTCGATTTTATTTTTGACCGAAACAATGACCCAGGGCCCCGATGTGCCCCCAGCCAGCCTGAGCGGCCTTCTAAGGCCGACAGAAATCCCTTAGTCGGCCTGAGGGGACCTTCGATAGGCGTCAATGGGCCCTCATAAGGCCTGAGACTTCAACAGAGGCCTGTCCGACGGGTTTTTGCGACCATTTAGGGGCCCTGCAAAATATAGTGGCCTAAATCCGAGGAGATGCCATTTCGCGAGAAAAAAGAGAAAAAACACAACCTTACCATACAGTATACCCAGGCGCGCACACAAGGGGGGCACACGGGCCCGTGCCCCCCGCCCCCTCCCCCTTACGAAATGCGGGGCCTCTCTGCGGAGGCTCCGTGGGGCCTCTGTTTGGTTGTAATTTTTGTTTGGCGCATTTTGTGGAAATTTTCCGAGAAAAAATTGTGTGATCAAAAAAGGTGTCAAACTGAAAATTTCGAAAATCCGATATAGCCATTTTGAAGTCCTGTTTGGCACGCTGTCCCGTGCCCCCTAACGAAATGCTAAGTCACCGACCCACCCTAGATGAGGGTGGGGCCCCTGTCCGGTTGTATTTTTTACAAATCAAAAGTGATTTTTTTTGTGTCATCCGAAAGGGCCCACCGCGAAAATATAGAAAGTTAAGTTATCGCGAAAATGTGTAACGGGTCGAAGCTCTAAGGAGAAAAAAGCTCAATATATAAAATAAGACAAAGTGTACCTCATACAGAGGCGCACACAAGGGGGGGGCACACGGGCCCGTACCCCCCCCCCCCCCCTTTACGAAATGTGGGGCCCCTCTGAGGCGGCTCCGTGGGGCCCCTCTGGGCTGCCCAGTGGGACCTTTTTTTCTCTTTTAATCAGGATTTTTTAACAAATGAAAGTAAAAGTTTTACATTTTATATTTTCATCCGAAAGGCCCAGAGGCGCACACAAGGGGGGCGCATGGGCCCGTGCCCCCTTACGAAATGCGGGGCCCCTATGAGTCCCCGCATTTCGTAAGGGGCCCCGCGGTGCCCCCCCCCCCGCGCGGTGGGGCACCTGTCCGGTCGTATTTGTGTTTTATGAGAGAGAAAAAATCCGGATGTATCTATGGCCACACATGACAAATTAAATGGCCATGGAGACATGAAAAGTGAAAGTATTTTTCATACGAAGGGGCCCACCGCCAAAATATAGAAAGCGATGTTATCGCGAAAATGTGTAACGGGTCGAAGCTGTAAGGAGAACGAATATCAATATATAAAATAAGACACGAAGTGTGCCCAGGGGCCAGGGAACGGGGGGGGGGCAGCGGGGGCGCTTGCCCCCCAACATCTGGGGGGGGGGCGCTTGCCCCCCCCCCCCCGCTTTGGCGAGCAGAAGTTTCCCTAAAAATGAGCTCTTTCAATTTTCTTCACAAAAAGGTATATAAAATATAAAGCCTCCTTATGTCACTTTCATTTTTTTTCGTTTTATTTTATAGCATGTCAGAAGGATTATTATTATATAGCTTTGCCTTTATAGCAGTATCGTATACCTTTATTTTCCTTCCTTGTCCTTTTTCCATTAAATGTTCTATGAGATAGAATGGAAAGCTTTGGTAGCAGTACATTTGCTGGCAGTTGTCTGTTTGGTGCGTCGTCGTTAAAATGACGCTCTGTCGCAGTGGCGGTTGGGCAAAATGGGCAGCCCCCCCCCCCCCCAAGAAAAAAAACGTCTGAAATCGGCGCAAAATTGACACATTTCCTGATATAGAAGCAAATCTAACAGATTTTACTAAGGAAAGTTTGCTTTAATTCAACTATCAATGCACAAGCAAGCGAAATCCGATGAGTTTTCAGAATTATGTGAGACTTTTTAGAATTTTGTCCCCCCAAACTCCCGTTCTGGATCTGCTGCTACACTGACGGCGATAAACATCTGCTGCATTTTGTTTATAAGTGTATCACACGTCAACGTTACGGATGTCTTTTCTTTTCTACACAAAAACTTAAAATTAAATCACTTGAGACAAGAAGAAAAAAACTTCCGTTTTCATGAAGTTTTCTCCTAAGATCATTGTTTTCACATTCAGTGCAGGGAACGCGCAGGGGGGGGGGCATACTTGTACTGCATGCCCCCCTCCCCCCACACACACACAGATCCATGTGGGGGGGGGGGGGGGCATTTGTCCCCGATGTCCGCCCCCTGGATCCGCCAGTGGGGGCGGATACCCTCTGTCGAAGAGCATTTTCGGTGATCAAACGACGTGGCGCCTCGAGACACACGCTAACGTTCAGAGGCGGAACTTTTTGTTTTTCGTTGGGGTTGTAATTGAGTCGGCGACGGGGGGGATAGTAAAAGCGACTAATGATACAAACGAAGTATGTGCAAAATTGAAGTTTAACACCTTAGAATGAACATATTACCTCATTACTGACGTATTTTAGCAACAGCGAGGTGTGCAATCTTAACAAATTGAAAGTAGCATGGTTGGGTCAAAGTAGGCAAAGACTACCTCATGGTAGCGATTATTAAGGTTGTACATAAATGGTGTGACTCAGCAACTAGCCATTTCTTGCAAGAAAGGCACCTCCTCCCGGTGATGCCAATGGTCCAGGTCCGGTCCTTTTATATATTACAGTGAGATATAAAAATACATATAACATATTTGATATTTCCCACAACTCACAAGGCCATGGGTGGATAATTGTTTTCAAAGTTGCCCCGGCCGAGGACAGGGGCGCAACCAAGGAGCCCTAGGGGGCACGTGGCGGGGGATGTCCGTGAAGTTAGTGACGGAATCGGATTCGAATTCAGCGTCGAGTAGAGATTTGCTTCAAAATGTGGGAACAGTTCAATAAGGGCGCGCTGATCACGCAAATGACATTCATTTTGACATTCAAGGTCATCTTCAAAATCATCTTCAAGGTCAAAGGACGGGGTGGCTCAAAACGACCCGAAGTTATTGTCCGATCGCAAAACAAAATAATGGTATAATTATATTGCTCGGGTCAATATCGAGGCGCAGCTTTCGAAACCTCACTGGAGGCAAATGACCTTGACCCTCATTTTCAAGGTCAAAGGACTGACGTACCGAAGTTATATATATAATAACCCTATACTATATTAATAACCCGAAGTTATTGTCCGATCGCCAAAATAATGGTCTCATTCGATGCCTCGGGTTAACCCGAGGCATCGAATGAGACCATTATTTTGGCGATCGGACAATAACTTCGGGTTATTAATATATTATAGGGTTATTATATATATATATAACTTCGGTACGTCAGTCCTTTGACCTTGAAAATGAGGGTCAAGGTCATTTGCCTCCAGTGAGGTTTCGAAAGCTGCGCCTCGATATTGACCCGAGCAATATAATTATACCATTATTTTCGACCAGATCGACCAGATCAATTAGACAACATCAGTCTAATTGACAAAATAATGGTCTCATTCGATTCCTCGGGTCAGTATCTGCCGTAACCTTTGCAACCTCACACGTGGAAAATGACCTTGACCCTCAATTTCAAGGTCAAAGGACTCAAAACGACCCGAAGTTATAATCCAATCGCCATTGATTTTGAAATTGAGGGCCAATGTAATTTGCTACGAGTGAGGTTGCGAAGGCTACGGCTATATACTGACCCGAGGAATCGAATGAGACCATTATTTTGGCGATCGGACAATAACTTCGGTTAAGATTACCGTGAATGTCAAAATGAATGCCATGTTCGTGATCAGCGTGCCCCAATTGACCTGTCACCACATTTTGAAGCGAATCGCTACTCGACGCTGAATTCGAATCCGAATTCGTCGCTAACTTCATGGGCATGCGGGGGGAATCACGATTGAGGGCGCCTCTCCTGGGCGTCTGGACACCGAAGGTGCCACTCTCGAGTGTAGGTGGCGCCCCTTGAGTCGTGAGTGCCGGCGGCACCCCTTTAGATCGGACAATATGCCTCCTTTAGACCGGAGATAACGACCCCAACTGTGCCTCCCCCGAAAATATAAGTTTTCTGACCTGCCCGAGGTGTTCACTAAGACAAAATTGGCAAGGCTCAGCCTCCCTTGACTACCCCCCCCCCCCCCCCCCCCCCCATTTCGAAAGCGCACCGAAAACGCAATTTTACCCATATTTTTCACAGATATAGTCGTACCAAGTATGCATTTTTATGCTGGGATTATATTTGCGTTTCTGCATTCTTTTTCAATAATAACTAAGGTCTTGCAAAAAAAGGTCTCTCAAAAGTGGCTGCCCCGGCCCCGCCGGGGCAACTTTGAAGTTGCCCCGGTCGCAGCCGGGGCTGCCCTATGGGATTCTCCACCCATGAACAAGGTAAACAAATTAGGCGAGAACCAAACAGCATTATTTTAGTAAGGCAATAAATTAATCCCATCACCGAAATGACTAACTTTATCACCGTAAATGACATAAAATCACCGAAACGTCACAACATATTGAGGATTCTGGGGTTCGGCGGATGGACTTCTTTAAAAATATGTAAACTGGCTCCAAGGGTTAGGTTAGGTGAGGTGAGGTGAGGTGAGGGGAGGTGAGGTGAGGTGAGGTGAGGTTAGGTAAGGTTAGGATAAAAGCTTGATAAATAAATGGTGATGCTTTAACATGGAGGTCAATGAGAAAGTGGTCATTTCGGTGATTGATTAACCCTCGCCCTACGGGATCTTGTTCACCTTCACCCTACGGGGGGGGGCTGACAAGGCCCCCTGTTAACTTCCAAACCAAGCAACTTAGAGCAATACGGTAAGAACCAGCATGTTGCCTGTCATGAGAGGAATCTAACAGTATGCGATTTTTAGGTTTCAGGTCAACGGGTGACCTTCCAGGTCAAGTGAATGACCTCGGATTTACCACGTCCAGAACAGAGATTTTGCTCTGCAGAAAACATCAAAATTAGACATTGATAAATGCAAATAAAAAGGCATGTTCCTAGACCAGTTTTGGCTCAGAAATACAAAAAAAGTAATTATTTGTTCGTATCTTGTCAAAAAAGTTAAAAAACGTTATTTAAAAAAATGACGTCATCAGTTTCTTACACTTAGAGAGCCATCACTCAGTCAAAAATGAAGATATTGCTTTGAAATTTGGTATGGGTATTTTTCATACTCAGTACTCTCACATATATTCCGGTTTTTCTAATATCTTTGAAAATTTTAATTTTGTGGGGATTTAAGAGAGAAAAATTAGGGGTCAAAAACCCCAAATTTGTAAAATCCGAGATCGCCATTTTAAAGAGAATGCCATTTTGTATCTTTGGTGAATTGCGTTTGCAATTTGTTTCAAAACTCTGTTTTCTACGATTTTGCAAATATTTCTCAATTTTTGTACCAACATGACGTCATCAAAACATGATTATCTCCCAAACCACTCAACCAATTTCAATTAAAGTTTTACAGCCTACGTATTATTGTTGTAAACTCAACTTCCAAAAATTTCAGCAAGATGCATTGCATGTGTAAAAAGTTATTCAAGATAAACCTCAGGGGGGGGGCTGTCAGGCCCCACCCCCGTAGGGCGAGGGTTAATACCCTGCCTTTTAGGAATAATAAAAGACTCATGCAAAATTAGCAGCTGATTGATATTGCCCAATCTATAATTTTGAGGCCCGTCGCCTCAGAATTGCCTGAAACTTGACAGGTAGGTCCTCCTTGCCACGCTAAACACGAAAAACGTAAAATTATCCTGGAATACGGGCTACTTTTAAAGTTATAACTTTTTAAGTTTTGAATGTCTGTCAGTTGAATATCTGGCTAACTTGACGCGGAAAGCTTCCAATTCCTGCGCAGTCGTTTCAAAATAACGGAAGACACATTCAAAACTTAAACAAATCTATAACTCTGAAAGTACCCCGTGTTCCAGGCTAATCTTACGTTTTTCGTGTTCAGCGTGGCAAGGAGGGCCTACCTGCCAAGTTTCAGGCGATTCTGAGGCGACGGGACTCAAAACTGTAGATCTCTAAAACAGTATAACTCTTAAAGTAGCCCGCGTTCTAGACTAATCTTACGTTTTTCGTGTTCAGCGTGGCAAGGAGGACGTACCTGCCAAGTTTCAGGACATTCTGAGGCTACGTGCCTCAAAATTATAGATTGATACTACTGGACAATATTAATCTACTGCTAATTTGACGTAGCTTAATAAAAAAGACAAATATGACGCAGCTATGTCAAATATGCACATTTATTTTGCCCTTGTATATTGCTTTCAATATTTATGCTGTTTTCACATGCGTTTTTGTTTGATTGATGTTGGATTAGGCTATTCTCTATTAAAATGACTTTCACTGATGTGGCCCTCTACTTTTCAACACCATGACCAGGTATATCTTGTGAAAATAATGTTTGTCTGGCTAAAAATCGAAGGTTGTGGTAATCATAAATTTAAACTCATTTGATTTGGGTCTATGATTATTTGTGGTCTTTTTCCAGCTCAGGATGATTGGTATGCCTTCACGTCTTTCACACACCAAAATATTTATAATATTGTTCAAGTTCTTCATTAAGTGTCAATTTCACAAACATATTTTAGCTCAAAATGTAATATAACTTTTGCCAACTGCGTAAGGGTACATTCTAATGTTAATGTGTGACCTATCCAGAACTAAGCCCAATGTAAAATATGCTACACTCAATCTTGTTTTGCTCATGTTTTTATGTTAACACCTATAGATTGCCATTTTGTGGGTGTCTGAAATTGACAAAGATGTTACCCGTTTGTCAGTAAGCAGTGTGGTTCTAGTGTTTATGACCCAACTGAATATGACCCTACACCCCTGGGTACCTACATAGTCTTTCTCAGTAATTTTGGGATAACATGTTGTACTACCTATTGTTGGATTTTAAATGTTATTTAATGACAAACTTTACTAACATTTTAAAGTTTGTCCTTTTCTGTGTTCATATATTTATTAATTGTTTTGTTATGATTGTTATTGAAAAATCCTTTGGTGAAAATCCTTTGGTTTTGCGTACCGTGTACAGTATTTATTTACTTGAGTAGGCATTCACTGGCAATGTTGGGGTTGTAATATTCATGATTGAGGTTGTAGTTTTTGAGGATGCAGTTGTAGCTACAACCCCAAAAGTATATAAAGTTCCGCATGTGGTAACGTTGCCGGGAAGAGAGTGTGTATTACTACTGAACGATGCGAGCGTATATATACTGGAAAATGAGGACGCGGCCCCGTTCACCCCAGACCGGTCCCGAGACTGAGCCGCCCACATTGCACGCGTATACGGTATTGTGCAATGTGGGACAGGCGTGGCGTCTGGCAGCGGCACGTGGTGTGCCCGGCTGGGAGTAACGGTACCGCGTCCACTATCCACGCCACATTACCTCACCTTCCCCCGTGAGCCGACGATAGGAAGCGACACAATACCACACTTCCGATAATAATACACCGCGATGAACATACTGCACAAAGCGGCCTCTTGGCATCACATGCACACAGCACACAGACGATCTCCGGGACCAGCATGGTGGAATTTGCAGCCGTTGTACGCCGAGGTTGTGACGGGCACGTTTGTTGTGTCGTCAGCGTCGTGTTGGTTGTGGGACATCCGGGCATGACAACTTGATGGTGCTAGGCGACGTCGCCGATCAGCCTGTATGGTTGTGGACGGTGGAGGAGTTTCGACGGCGGTGGCCTGGTGTGATGGCAGGTGGACAGCCGGAGGGGGTCGCCACGGTGTCCCTGCAGTTGTTATGCAGATGTTGACGGATTTCTTGATTGTCCCACCACACGTGTCGAGGACATCGGAGATCTTGGTTCGGTGGCCTCGGGCGAGAAACGGGCTGTGACGGCTGGCGTAGGGCGTCGGGAGATTGGCCGGTGTGTGATGGATGGGTGCTGTGTGCGATGCGTGAAGGCCAGGCGACGGTAGCGGGTCTTTCTTGTCCGGCGGCCTAGGCAGATCTGACACTTGGCACCGGAGTTGGCGGAGTGCCGACCTGCTCAGATGTGTGGCCGCCGGAAGACCGGAGTGCCGACGCTGCAGACTCGCGTGCAGTAATGTTGTGACGGTGGAAGGAGCTAGACGTCCCGGCTGCCGAGCGGGCCCTGCCAGGCAGGCGGGACATGCGGCTGGGAGCTGATGTTATCGGTGTGGTTGTATCGCATGGCGTGGCTCACGTTGGGAAAGTCTGATAACGGGCGGACGCTCCTTTGGTACATTGTATCCATGCGTGGAAAACAGAGCCAACAGAGGAATATCGCATGATACATACAACAATATATGACGAATATACAACATACGTGGTCGACCAAGACATTCAAACACAACCATACTATCATTAGCCATACGACAAACCATACAACGACACATACAACTGTAGTCGCGTTCATCATTCAACATTCAAAATAGTCTACAGGTGCTTTTAACATGATCACCTTGTCATATGGCATTATCATCACATGACACATTGTGTCATTATCTCACATCATCGGAAGGCACAACAATACTTTCTATTTGAAACATGACGCAAGCATCAGTTACCTAGTTTTCCCATAAAATTCTATATTTTTCATGAATTTTCATGACAAAAAATTAATACGCCACCACCAAATTCTCAACGCTAAAGGCCAGAGAAAAGAAAACCACTAAAACACAAAACCTCTACGAACAGTGTGTAGTAATACAAAGTCCTGTCAGTTTTTAATTGCTTAATAATTTTGTGATCAAGTGTAGGACTTGCAGATAATTCAAAACTCTAAAATTGATCTTAAGATAAAAGTGGTGGACAGTAGTGCCGATCAAGTACTAGTCTCGAAAAACGCCCAAGTTTTAACGCTGATAATTGCTGAAATAATGGACTAAATGAGCATTGAGGTCCCTGTTATAAGTCTTAAACGTGTTTAAAGCTCATACAACTGCAAAAGAGTGCATTTCCTTTCAGGACGGAAACCCGTATAATCCCTTTAAGATCAATTTTAGAGTTTTGAATTATCTGCAAGTCCTACACTGGATCACAACATTATTATGCAATTCAAAACTGACGGGACTTTGTATTACTACACACTGTTCGTTGAGGTTTTATGTTTTTGTGGTTTTCTTATTTCCGGCCTTTAGCGTTGAGAATTTGGTGGTGGCGTATTAATTTTTTGGCATGAAAATTCATGAAAAATATAGAATTTTATGGGAAAACTAGGTAACTGCTGCTGTTGGAACAAAACAAGTTTATTTTCTTTCAAATATTGCTTATTTTACCGGAAATATGCCATAAGTGAGGTGTTTTTATTAGCATATAAGAGATGACTGGCTCTACCTCAGCCGGTCCTGCAGAAAATACGCGGTGGCATCACCGCGCACTTTGGAATGTCCTTACGTGCAGAAGAGATCATTTCCAAAAAAATGTGGCTACCGTGGGACTTCTACCACCTTTATAAGTACGTTTTACTATGTAACTCAATTATTCTGGGAAAAACCCGTATAATCCCTTTTTAAAAAAATCACGCTATGATGAACCTTCTTTCTTCTTGTGCGTGTTAAGAATAATGGTATTTCAGCCATACATATGCTGTTTGTTGTAGATGTAGGCGGTCGTGGCCGAGTGGTTAAGGCGTTTAAGGCGTCTGACTAGAAATCAGATTCCCTCTGGGAGCGTAGGTTCGAGTCCTACCGACCGCGCAGGATCGTTTTGCAGCAGTGGTTCGCAGCATCAAGGGTATCCTTTTGGAGACCTGAATGACTCGTTACCCCCTCCCCTCATTGCGTAGGACGTAGTCATGGGCTTCAAGCTATGCGGTACAGCATAACTTCAGGTGTTTTATACTAATGCCATCTAGGGACAGAAGTATAAGCTGGCATCATGTCGCAAAAGGCCTATATACACGACTTTTTCAAGTACCTTTCCAAAGACGGGAATCAGCGATATAGCCCGGTAGCAGTTCGGATCTTTTACACTACCTTTTTGAAGACAGGCACAACATTCGCCGGTTTCCAGAGCTCCGGAAACACACCTCGACTCAAAGACAGTTGACAAATCTTGGTTAACGGAATGACGAGCGCTTCACTGCATTCCCGAATAATACGAGCACTGCTCCCGTCCTGGCCACACGCCTTGTTGGCAGGGATACTCTCGAGAATCGCCCGACAGTATTTAAGTCACATTCAAGATCAGCTAATGATGGCAAGTTATAGACGGGCGCATCAGGAAGCTCAGAAATGGCGTCGTCTGAGAATTTAGACGCGAAAACCCTACTGAGCACATTCGCCTTATCCCTGTCGTCCGTTATCTCGGTTCCGTCTACCTTCAGTGCTGACAGAGCCTGTTACCGTTTTTGACACCCTTAACCTATGACCCGCTCTAAATCCTTTGATTTTAAATGTGCGACTCTAAGATTTTATGAGCGTGATAAGGAGGTGATGGTCAATCAGTGTGGCAATTTTCATGCAAATCAGAATAGTCCGCTATTTGACCTTAAACTTATCTGACCTGCCTAAACCTAAACTTATCTGACTCCTTTGATTTTAAATGTGCGACTTAAGATTGTATGAACGTGATAAAGAGGTCATGCTTGACCTGTGTGCCAATTTTCATGTAAATAGGAATAGTCCGCTGTTTGACCTTAAACCTATGTAAGCTGCTCTAAATTTTTTGATTTTAAATGTGCGACTCTAAGGTTGTATGCGCGTGATAAAGAAGGTCAGGCTCTACCAGTGTGGCAATTTCCATGCAAATCCAAATAGTCAGCTGCTTGACCTTAAACCTATCTGACCTGGTCTAACTCTTTTTATTTTGAATGTGCGACTCTAAGATTGTATGACCGTGATAAACAGGTCATGCTCTACCTCTGTGTCAATTTGCAGGGTGTCAGGGATCAGAATAGTCTGCTGGTTGACCTTTAACATATGACCTGCTCCAAATCCTTTGATGTTGAATGTGCGACTCCAATATTTTATGAGCGTGATAAAGAGGTCATACTCTACCATTGTGCCAATTTTCATGCAAATAAGAATAGTCCGCTGTTTCACCTGAAATGTATCTGACCTGCTCTAACTCCTTTTATTTTGAATGTGCGACTATACGATTTAATAAGCGTAATAAGCAGGTCATGCTCAACCTGTGTGCCAATTCCCATGCAAATCGGAATGGTCCGTTGTTTGACCTTAAACTATATCTAACCTGCTCTAACTCCTTTGATTTTAAATGTGAGACTCTAAGATTGTATGAACGTAATAAGGAGGTCATGTGTTACCTGTGTGCTAATTTGCATGCAAATAGGAATAGTCCGCTGTTTGACCTTAAACCTATGTGACCTGCTTTTCCTTTGATTTTAAATGTGCGACTCTAAGATTTGATGAACGTGATAGGCAGGTCATGCTTTACCTGTGTGTCAATTTTCATGCAAATCAGAATAGTCCGCTGTTTGACCTTTAACATATGACCTGCTCCAAATCCTTTGATTTGGAATGTGCGACTCTAAGATTGTATGAGCGTAATGAGGAGGTCATGCTCTACCAGTGTGACAATTTGCATGCAAATCGGAATAGTTCGTTGTTTGACCTTAAACTTATCTGACCTAGTCTAACTCCTTTGATTTTGAATGTGCGACTCTAAGATTAAATGAGCGTGATAGGATACCAGGGGGGGGGGGGGCTCACTCCAGACGCGTGTCAAATTGGCTCACATTCACATTCGGAAACACATTCGCGGACTATTCGGATTTACTCCAGCACCTTCAGCATTACGCGGGAGGTTCCCATCCAATGCCAGCCTCTGATTGGTTGTGACGTCAACGGCACATGACTGCTAGCCGGCATGATCAGCGTGCAAAATCCCATTGGGATCCCCTCTAACTCGAAAAGTAAAAAGGCTAGAGACGAAGAAAACAGCGTTCGAAAGCTCTCTACAAGGTCATTCGAAGTTATTTCAGCTATTATTTAGGTCACGTCAATATTGGGGTCACCAGAGGTCATCCAAGATCACATTTTCCTTGTAAAGGACTTCGCTCTAGAAACCCTAAAATATCTCGAGAACTATGAGAGCTAGTAACAAACGGAAAAAAACAATCCAAAGCTCATGAAAATTCAAATTGCCATCGTTTACTCGAATTTAAGCTCAGGTCAATAGTTTAGGCCTCAGAGGTAGGCACATAGCCAGGATTTGTATCAAGGGGGGGGGGCACGTCGGTGGTAGACAAAACTTCGCGCCTCAGACATATGCTGTTAACCGGGGGGGGGGGGGGGGGGTAGGGTAGTCAGATAATCTCGTCTTATCTAGTGTAAATTTGTTTGGTCACCAAATGTCATGAGGACATTTTTTCATAAAGGTTTTTCATAAATTACTTTTCATTGGTTAAACATATGGAGTAATTTTAACACCTTCGTGTTGGTCTCGTAAAGGCGCTTCGATACAACATATTAATGGTGACCTGGTAAGGTCAACTTCACAATTTGACCTCAGGTCAAGGTCATTTGGTGACCCAGAAAGGTCATGTTACATATGGAGCGACGCGACTCTACGAGGCAAACACAGGGCGGCATATTGCGCTCTGAGGGCTGCATAAGGGTGCCCTGAGGGCGGTGAGATGCCTTCAGAGGGCCACAAGACATCTTCCGACTCGGAATCGGAAGTTCCGATTCCGTCCTCGGAAGTTCCGAGGTCGATATAATGCACTTCGAGGGCGGAAAAATGTCTTCCGAGGGCGGCAAAATGTTTTCCGAGGGCGGCATAATGCTATCTGAACTCTGAGGAAGGCATGATGCCTTCCAAGGGCGGCATAATGCGATATGAGGGCGGCAACATGCCTTCCGAGGGCGGCAAGATGTCTTCCAAGGGCGGCATGATGCCTTCCAAGAGCGGTATAATGCGCTCTGAGGGCGGCAGGATGCCTTCCGGGTTCCGATAGCGGCATATTGCGCTCTGAGGGCGGCATAATGTGCTCTGAGGGCGGCAATATGCCTTCAGAGGGCGACAAGACATCTTCCGAATGCGGTATAATGCACTCCGTTGGCGGCAAAATGTCCTCCGAGGGCGACACGATGTTTTCCGAGGACGGCATGATGCCTTCCGAGGACGGCGATGTACCTTCTGAGGGCGGCATAATGCGTTGTGAGGGCGGCAAGCTGTCTTCTGAGGGTGCCAGGGTGCTTTGCAAGAGTGCTACGAAGCTGCCGGTAGACACAAGGGCGCCCTGGCGGCCTCCCGAGAACGCTACGGCGCCTTCGGGGCCGGCAAATCCTGTGCAAGAACGGCACCGCGGCGCCTTCGGGGCCTCGTTGCCCGAGGGCGCCGTTTTCTAAGGCAGGAGCTTCAGCCCCTACCACTTGCACACAAGTCTGGATCCGCCACTTTTGGACGCCCAGACCTAAACGGTAGCTACGGCTCTTCGGAGTGCAAAAATGGTGTTGCTACTTTTTCCTGAATATTTGTTTTACATTAGAATGTTGTGGGCGTCGACACAGTGTGGGGAAATACAGAGATACTTGATAATCGTGCCACATTGATAATCGACAGACAGTGCAACAGCCGACAGCCAATGTTACACTGTGCCGCATTGCACTTCTGCTCGGCGGGGTAGTCTAACCTCGAAATTATTTCATTGACGACGAAGGCAGAGCTGCTGTAGACGAAAGCCAGCCAGAGCGCTGCAAAAATAGATCCAGGCTGGCAGTTTTTCAGCGGGTAGAGTGGCTGCTGGGCTTTGCAGTATGTGCACAGCTCCAATACTCAGGCTTTGGGCAACTGGCACCTCCCGCATGGTCTAGTGGCTAGGATACACGGCTCTCACCCGTGAGGCCCGGGTTCGATTCCCGGTGCGGGAATATGTTATGTTCGAAACACTTCTTAAGGACACACAAACCAAACACGCAAGCATAACAGGACCTGTAAGTTATATGCAATTGGCGCTGTGATTCCTGGAGTAAGTTCACCGCTCAATTATCTCATGTATAACATTACATTAACCGTACCCTGCGGGGTGAGGCAGATTATGCCCCCCCCCCCCCCGGTGTTTTTCACTTGCTGTGTCTGAACCGTTAGGCCTAGCGTCCTGGAACTTTGTGACTTTTCCCAACTTTGAATGGCGCGTGTTGTGTCAAAATTTTGAGAGAAAATATCGGTCCAGCAGAGGCGGTGCCAGGCTCCTGTTTTGGGGAGGGTGTTACGAATGCGGTTTTGCGGCGCATGCTTCCTTCGTGGTTTGCAGTGCAATAAATGCGTCAGAAACAATTTCAATGCAATACACATCATAGATACTGGGATTGTACATATTTTTGGGGAAAAGGCGCACTCAGGTACAACAAAAAAAATGTGAGGTGATACCCTCCCTCAAATTAGGTCCAACTTCAATTTTTTAAGATGATAAAAGTGTTACGCGCATGGTGCCCCCCCCCCCCCACACGTTGTTTTCCTGGATCCGCATATGCGCAATATATTAAATTTAACCAAATACAGCATATAATGCCCACATGTGACGTTTATGTCGTCCCAAACAATCACGAATAGCACATATTTGTTATCACAAATCCCCCCCCCCATTTTACATCTCCTGAATGCGCCTATGATTTTTTACTTCGTTTTTGTCTTTTGATATATTGAAGACCAGTACATTTGAAGCTCAAAAACGTTTGGGGCATGAAACTCGGTCAAACCACATGGCCGCAATGACCTTTCAAAAAATACCCAAAATGTTCGTATTTTTGCCCCCTGGCCCCCAATTTTTGAACAAAAATAAAATTTCGGGGTCCAAAAAGAGGGATCTTGTTATGACGAATCGAATGGCGTTTTCCCCATCGAAATCTACCGAGTGGTTCCCTATATATATGGGTGGGGGGGGGGGGGGGGGGCAGAATCTGCCCCCTCCCCGCAGGTTAGCGTAATTCTGGCCGCCCGCAGGGAATAGGGTTAATGCATGCATTGCATATCGCCCGGCCATTTTGGGTATGGGTAGGTGTTGGTGGTGAATAAGTAGGGGACACTTATATTTCTTGCTACACGATGACGACTTCACTGGCCTTTAAAGTCATTGCCCGTAGCTTTGATTGATTTGTGATGGCTGACGCATTGCTTGATAGCATAGACGTAGGAACAGGGGGGGGGGGAGGGGGCAGCCGCCCCCCAACATTTTGGATTTTAACATTACGCCTATGGGCGTTGCATGGAAATAATCGACTTCAGAATGCCTCCTGCCCGCCCAACTTGAACATAGTTCCCACGCCCTGCTTGATAGTATAGAAAACGGAGCAATGCAATGGCGAATGGTATGTTGTGCGGCATCATCTTCCTGTTATGTTCTGTTATGTTATGTTATGTTCTGTTATGTTCTGTTATGTTCTGTTATGTTCTGTTATGTTCTGTTATGTTCTGTTATGTTCTCTTATGTTCTGTTCTGTTATGTTATGTTCCACGGGATAGTCTAGCCTGGAGGCGATTTCAACGAAAATGAAGGAGGTAAATAAAGGCTGTGGGCAAAAGCTTCCAAGAGAGATGTAAGAATAGATCCAGGATGGCGCAGAGCGGATCTATTCTTACATCTCTCTTGGAAGCTTTTGCCCACAGCCTTTATTTACCTCCTTCATTTTCGTTGAAATCGCCTCCAGGCTAGACTATCCCGTGGAACATAACAGAACATAACAGAACATAAGAGAACATAACAGGAAGATAATGCCGCACAACATACCATTCGCCATTGCACTGCTCCGTGTTCTGTACTATCAAGCAGGGCGTAGGAACTATGTTCAAGTTGGGTGGGCAGGAGGCATTCTGAAGTCGATTATTTCCATGCAACGCCCATAGGCGTAATGTTAAAATCCAAAATGTTGGGGGGTGGCTGCCCCCTCCCCCCCCTGTTCCTACGTCTATGCTATCAAGCAATGCGTCAGCCATCACAAATCAATCAAAGCTACGGGCAATGACTTTAAAGGCCAGTGAAGTCGTCATCGTGTAGCAAGAATTATAAGTGTCCCCTACTTATTCACCACCAACACCTACCCATACCCAAAATGGCCGGGCGATATGCAATGCATGCATTAACCCTATTCCCTGCGGGCGGCCAGAATTACGCTAACCTGCGGGGGAGGGGGCAGATTCTGCCCCCCCCCCCCACACCCATATATATCGGGAACCACTCGGTCGATTTCGATGGGGAAAACGCCATTCGATTCGTCATAACAAGATCCCTCTTTTTTAACCCGACATTTTATTTTTGTTCAAAAATTGGGGGCCAGGGGGTAAAAATACGAACATTTTTGGGATTTTTTGAAAGGTCATTGCGGCCATATGGTTTGACCGAGTTTCATGCCCCAAACGTTTTTTTGAGCTTCAAATGTACTGGTCTTCAATATATCAAAAGATAAAAACAAAGTAAAAAATCATAGGCGTATTCAGGAGATGTAAAATGGGGGGATTTGTGATAACAAATATGTGCTATTCGTGATTGTTTGGGACGACATAAACGTCACATGTGGGCATTATATGCTGTATTTGGTTAAATTTAATATATTGCGCATATGCGGATCCAGGAGAACAACGTGAGGGGGGGCACCATGCGCGTAACACTTTTATCATCTGAAAAAATTGAAGTTGGACCTAATTTGAGGGAGGGTATCAACTCACATTTTGTTTTGTGTACCTGTGTGCGCCTTTGCTCCAAACATATGTACCAGTATCTATGATGTGTATTGCATTGAAATTGTTTCTGACGCATGTATTGCACTGCAAACCACGAAGGAAGTATGCGCCGCAAAACCGCATTCGTAACACCCTCCCCAAAACAGGAGCCTGGCACCGCCTCTGCTGGACCGATATTTTCTCTCAAAATTTTGACACAACACGCGCCATTCAAAGTTGGGAAAAGTCACAAAGTTGCAATACGCTAGGCCTAACGGTTCAGACACAGCAAGTGAAAAACACCGGGGGGGGGGGGGGGGGGCATAATCTGCCTCACCCCGCAGGGTATGGTTAATGTAATGTTATAGATGCGAGAATTGAGCGGTGAACTTACTCCAGGAATCACAGCGCCAATTGCATATAACTTACAGGTCCTGTTATGCTTGTGTGTTTGGTTTGTTGCTTGTTCAGAAGTGTTTCGAACATAACATATTCCCGCACCGGGAATCGAACCCGGGCCTCACGGGTGAGAGCCGTGTATCCTAGCCACTAGACCATGCGGGACATGCCAGTTGCCCAAAGCCTGAGTATTAGAGCTGTGCACATACTGCAAAGCCCAGCAGCCACTCTACCCGCTGAAAAACTGCCAGCCTGGATCTATTTTTGCAGCGCTCTGGCTGGCTTTCGTCCACAGCAGCTCTGCCTTCGTCGTCAATGAAATAATTTCGAGGTTAGACTACCCCGCCGAGCAGAAGTGCAATGCGGCACAGTGTAACATTGGCTGTCGGCTGTTGCACTGTCTGTCGATTATCAATGTGACACGATTATCAAGCATCACTGTATTGATCCACACTGTGTCGACGCCCACAACATTCTAATGTAAAACAAATATTCAGGAAAAAGTAGCAAACCCATTTTTGCACTCCGAAGAGCCGTAGCTACCGTTTAGGTCTGGGCGTCCAACAGTGGCGGATCCAGGGGATCGTAGGGGCTGAAGCCCCCTGCCTTAGAAAACGGCGCCCTCGGGCACCGCGGCCCCGAAGGCGCCGCGGTGCCGCTCTTGCAAAGGATTTGCCGGCGCCGAAGGCGCCGTAGCGTTCTCGGGAGGCCACCAGGGCGCCCTTGTGTCTACCGACAGCTTCGTAGCACTCTTGAAAGGCACCCTGGCACCCTCAGAAGACAGCTTGCCACCCTCACAACGCATTATGCCGCCCTCAGAAGGTACATCGCCGCCCTCGGAAGCAAGGCCTATTTTAACATGTTAACTGGGGGGGGGGGGCAAATGCCCCCCCCCCCCCCCCAGTGAGCCGTTTTGCCCCCCCCCCCCCCAGTCAAGAAATGTTGCCCACCCTGATTTCAGTATTTCCATGTCATTTTTCGCTTGATAGGTATTCAATTAAAATAAAATATGTTTACCTGGTGATAAATGTATACAAATCCAATGCAAATGTCATGACATTCCTACGTTTTAGTATTTCCCAGCCAAAATAAGTATTTTTACATTATTTCCGGAATATCTTGAATTTCAATATCCTTTGAACATCACACATTGGCGGCAGAGTGGGGAAGAGGGGGGTGGTGGTTGGATCAGGAACGTCGCCACACAATTTGGAGTGGGTGGGGGCAACTGCTGAGCCGATTGTGTTCAAATTTGGAGTGTGGTTAGGGATCTCTCAGCCGCCACATTCTCACAAGTCAGGGGTGCTTCTGCACGTGCGCACGTGTGCACCACGTATTTGTATCTCAGAAACTACTTCCCCGATCGAGTTGAAATTCACCATACATTTCCTTTGCGTTCGCTCGTTCATCGCCAACTACGTCGCCTTACTGGTTCAGTAAAAAAGTTATGGAAGAAAAATGGCGTATGACCTCAGGGTGAATATATTTTACCTCGTGGAGGTCACAGGATACAAATACCACATGGATCTTTGCATTGGCGGATCCAGAACGGGTGGTTGGGGGGGGGGGGGAATTCCAAAAGTCTCATACAATTATGACAACGCATCGGATTTGGCTTGCGTATGCATTGATAGCTGATTTAACCCCGCGCCGTGGCCGGGGGGGGAGGGGCGTCTAGACTCCCCCCCCCCTCCCTCAGGTTTTTGCAAGGATAGCGGGAAAACGGCGGCGCGCAGCGCCACCGTTTTTAGCATAGCTGTGCAGGCATCAATTGTCCACATTATGTTAAAAAAATACCTCGGGTCATCTCAGGTCAGGTCACCAGACCAGGTCACGTGACCCCCAGCTCCAAAAAAAAAGCTTGTGGTCACACCATAGCCACAGTTTTTGGCCGATCGACATCGTACTTACAGAATTTCATAAGGTCCTAGGTACCTACAATTCGTTTATCTCGGATGTTTGATATCAGTGACCTAAGGTCGGGCCAATTTCGTTGACCTACCCATTATAAGTCAATGGGGAAATATTCAAATGCTTCCTATTCTGAGGATACGCACGATATCAGCCCAATTCCTTCTAGATCATGTTATCATAGGACATTTTTGAAGACCCAGGTGCAATTTTTGTTCAGTGACCCCTACAGGGTCAGCCGAGATCATCCGAGGTCACCAACACATTTTTGTTGTCAATAACTCTCGACATAACAAAGATAGAGAAGTGAAACTGCCACCAATGTGTTTGTCTCGTCGAGGCACGTCTCCCAATGTCAAACATGACCTAATTGGGTCATCACTTGACCTTGACCTGAGGTCAAATATCTAAGTTGACCTAACCTGGTCACCATGAACATGATTCGAAGCGCCCCTGACGAGACAAACACGATGATGTCAAAATTAGTTCCTTATCATATTAAGATAAAAAGTAATTTGTGAAAACTCTTTTGCTAGAAAATAGTTTTTTATTACATTTGATGAGCTCTGGAGCCTAGGCTATTGATCTGAGCTGAAATCTGAGGACACGTGGCGATCCGTGTCGATTGAATGTTTTGAGCTTTCCATTGTTTTTTTTCCGTTTGTTCCTGTGATATCTGGAAGTTTCTGGAGCGAAGTCCTAAAAATGGAAAATTTGAACTTTGATGACCTCTGGTGACCTCAATATTGACCTGTTTAAGTAAAATGCCGAAAAAGATTCAAAATACTTTTGGACAAGCTTCGAACGATGTTTTCGGGCTTGGTGTACGTCCCATAGGAGCCGAGTTCGAGGGGGGCGTCGAAATGCCACCCCCCCGCCTATGATCTCGAAAGACACGCAACGTAACGACAAGCAGACAACGGTGTTAGATAGGTCGAGACAAGCTCTATCGAAAGTATATCGGTATTTTTTTAGGTCAGGTCAATATTGAAGTCACCAGAGGTGATTAAAGGTCAGATTTCACAGTTTTAGGACTTCGCTCCAGAAATCCCCAGATATCACATGAACTATGATAGCTAGGAACAAACAGAAAAGTAATGGAGAGCTCTTGAAAAATTCCATCGACAGGGTGTCCTCAGATTTTAGTTCAGGTCAATAGTTTAGGCTCCAGAGGTCATCAAATGTCAAACAAGTTATTTTTTGGCAAAACTGTTTTTCACAAATAACTCTTTACCTAATAAAGATAAAGCATTACGTTTGACGCCATCATGTTTGTCTCGTCAAGGCGCTTTTAATCATGTTAATGTTGACTAGGTTAGGTAAACTGAAAAAACTGATCTCAGGTCAAGGTCAAGTGGTGACCCAATTAGGTCATGTTGCATATTGGGAGACGTGTCTCGACAAGACAAACACATTGGTAACGTTTTCACTTCTCTATATTAATTATGTCGATAGTTATTGACAAAAGAGTGTTGGCGGTCACGAAATTGACCTGACCTTAGGTCACCGATATAAAACAAAATCCGAGATAAACAAATTGTAGGTATCCATCATCTTATCAAATCCTCCAAGATTGAAACCGATCGGCCTAAAACTGTGGCTGCGGTACTACCGCAAACGTTTTGGAGGTGGGGTCATCACGTGACCTGGCTGGTGACCTGACCTGAGATGACCCGATATCAAGAATTTGACATAATTCGGGTAGTTTATTTCGAAACAGGTATGCAAAAAACGGTGGCGCGCAGCGCCGCCATTTTTGCGCTATCTGCGAAAAACCGGAGGGGTGGGTGGATTTCGCCCCCCCCCCTCTCCCTCCCCGTCCAGGGCGCGTAAGCTAACTTTCTTTAGTAAAAGTTGCTGAGATTTTCTTCTATATCAGGAAATGTGTCAATCTTGCACCGATTTCAGGCGGCTTGGGGGAGGGGGGCAATTGCTCATTTTGCCCAACCCTAGATCCGCCACTGGATCTTTGTATTTTGCAAAAGATGCGGGACTCGGGTGAAAATTGGGCAAATTTATCCATTTCCTGTGGATTTATATGCATTTTCATGTTTCCCCAATGACTTATAATTGGGAGGTCACAAAATAGACTTCACCTTAGGTCACCGATATAAAAATCATCCGAAATAGCAGAATTGTAGGTGTTTGTGACCTGATTAAATCCTGTTAGTATCTAACTGATCGGTCAAACAATGTGCTGCGGCGGCACGACCTCACATTTTTGGGAGGTGGGATCACTAGACTTGACTTAGTGACGTGATCTGAGGAGACCCGAGGTAAACATATTAACAGAATTTTGGCAATTGATAGGCAAGCAGTTGTATCAAAAATGGCGGCGCGAAATGGCGTCGTTTTCCGCTATTTCCAAAACAAATCTAAGGGGGATGGCATCTGCCCCCACTGGCGGATCCAGGGGGCGGACTTCAGGGGCCAATCCCCCCCCCCCCCCCCACACACACACACAAGAATCTGGGGGAGGCATGCAATACAAGTATCCCCCCCCCTGCGCGTTCCCTGCACTGAACGTGAAAAACAATGATCTTAGGAGAACACTACATGAAAACGGTAGTTTTTTTCTTCTCTCAAGTGATTGAATTCGAAGTTTGTATTTATCCTTTGCTTTCCCGTATTTTCTCAATAACTTTAAAACTGTGATAGATATCAACGTGAAACTTGCAGTACCTTATACTGCACCAATTCTACGTCTTCTCGCTAAATTTAAATTAAATGAATCTAGTATTTTGGGAGATAATAACGTTTTAATGACGTCATGCCATGCCGTTTTTGGTGGAAAAACAATAAATGTTGGACAAATCGTAAAATAGAGTTTCAAAGCAAAATGCAAATAAAAAACGTCAAAAGAAAGGAAATTACATTTTCTTCCAAATGGCTATCTCGGATTTGTATTTTTGGGGGGGTTTGACAAAAAAATATCGGAAAAATGTCCACAATTTTTTTTTTTTGCATTCGAAAAGTTAATTTCTTAGGCTCGAATACCAAAATAAGGTGACCGGCCCAAATCCGCGGAGGGAAAAAATGGGGGTACTTTTTGCCGCAAAAAGGAGCCCCCAAAAATGGGGATACTTTTTGCCCCCCCCCCCCCCCCCCCAGTGGTTTTCCCTTAAAATAGGCCCTGCTCGGAAGGCATCATGCCGCCCTCGGAAAACATCGTGTCGCCCTCGGAAGACATTTTACCGCCAACGGAGTGCATTATATCGCCCTCGGAAGATGTCTTGTCGCCCTCTGAAGGCATCTTGCCGCCCTCAGAGCACATTATGCCGCCCTCAGAGCGCATTATACCGCTCTTGGAAGGCATCATGCCGCCCTTGGAAGACATCTTGCCGCCCTCGGAAGGCATGTTGCCGCCCTCAGATCACAGTATGCCGCCCTTGGAAGGCATCATGCCTTCCTCAGAGTTCAGAGAGCATGATGCCGCCCTCGGAAAGCATCATGTCGCCCTCGGAAAACATCTTGCCGCCCTCGGAATACATTTTTCCGCCCTCGAAGTGCATTATATCGACCTCGGAAGACATCTTACCGCCCTCGGAAGGCATCTCACCGCCCTCAGGGCACCATTATGCAGCCCTCAGAGCGCAATATGCCGCCCTGTGTTTGCCTCGTAGAGTCGCGTCGCTCCATATGTAACATGACCTTTCTGGGTCACCAAATGACCTTGACCTGAGGTCAAATTGTGAAGTTGGCCTTACCAGGTCACTATTAATATGTTGTTTCGAATCGCCTTTACGAGACCAACACGAAGGTGTTAAAATTACTGCATATGTTTAACCAATACAAATTAATTTATGAAAAACTTTTAGGGCAAAATGTCCTCGTGACATTTGGTGACCAAACAAATTTACACTAGATAAGACGAGATTACCTGACTACCCTACCCCCCCCCCCCCCCCGGTCAACAACATATGTCTGAGGCGCGAAGTTTTGTCTATCACTGACGTCCCCCCCCCCTTGATAAAAATCCTGGCTACATGCCTACCTCTGAGGCCTAAACTATTGAGCTTAAATTCGAGCAAACTATGGCAATTTGAATTTTCATGAGCTTTGGATTGTTTTTTTTCCGTTTGTTACTAGCTCTCATAGTTCTCGAGATATTTCGGGGTTTCTAGAGCAAAGTCCTTTACAAGGAAAATGTGATCTTTGATGACCTCTGGTGACCCCAATATTGACGTGACCTAAATAATAGCTGAAATAACTTCGAATGACCTTGTAGAGAGCTTTCGAACGCTGTTTTCTTCGTCTCTAGCCTTTTTACTTTTCGAGTTAGAAGGGATCCCAATGGGATTTTGCACGCTGATCATGCCGGCTAGCAGTCATGTGCCGTTGACGTCACAACCAATCAGAGGCTGGCATTGGATGGGAACCTCCCGCGTAATGCTGAAGGTGCTGGAGTAAATCCGAATAGTCCGCGAATATGTTTCCGAATGTGAATGTGAGCCAATTTGACACGCGTCTGGAGTGAGCCCCCCCCCCCCTGGTATCCCCCGGTATCCACGTGTGTCAAATTGGCTTACATTCACATTCATACTCGGAAACACATTCGCGGACTATTTGGATTAACTTCAAAATTGGTAGACACATAGATCACGACCTAGTGATCCTTCTGGTAAAATCATACTGTCGCACTTTTAAAATCGAAGGACTTAGAGCAGGTCAGATAGGTTTAATGTAAAACTGCGGACTATTCTAATTTCGATGAAAATTGGCACACAGGTAAAACATGACATTCTTATCACGTTCATAAAATCTGAGAGTCGCACATTTAAAATCAAAGGAGTTAGAGCAGGTCATATAGGTGTAAGGTCAAACAGCGGACTATTCCTATTTGCATGCAAATTAGCACACAGGTAACACATGACCTCCTTATTACGTTCATACAATCTTAAGTCGCACATTTAAAATCAAAGGAGTTAGAGCAGGTTAGATATAGTTTAAGGTCAAACAACGGACTATTCCGATTTGCATGGAAATTGGCACACTGGTTGAGCATGACCTGCTTATTACGCTTATTAAATCGTAGAGTCGCACATTCAAAATAGAAGGAGTTAGAGCAGGTCAGATAAATTTCTGGTGAAACAGCGGACTATTCTTATTTGCATGAAAATTGGCACAATGGTAGAGTATGACCTCTTTATCACGCTCATAAAATATTGGAGTCGCACATTCAACATCAAAGGATTTGGAGCAGGTCATATGTTAAAGGTCAAACAGCGGACTATTCTGATTTGCATAACAATTGACACACAGGTAGAGCATGACCTGTTTATCACGGTCATACAATCTTAGAGTCGCACATTCAAAATCAAAAGAGTTAGACCAGGTCAGATGGGTTTAAGGTCAAACAGTGGACTATTTGGATTTGCATGGAAATTGGCACATAGGTTGAGCATGACTTCCTTATTACGCTCATTAAATCTTAGAGTGGGACATTCAAAATCAAAAGAGTTAGACCAGGTCAGATAGGTTTAAGGTCAAACAGCAGACTATTTGGATTTGCATGGAAATTGCCACACTGGTAGAGCATGACCTCCTTATTACGCTCATAACAAACTTAAGAGTTGCACATTCCAAATCAAAGGATTTAGAGCAGGTCACATAGGTTTAAGGTCAAACAGCGGACTATTCCTATTTACATGAAAATTAGCACGCAGGTAGAGCATGACCTCTTTATCTCGCCCATACAATCTTAGAGTCTCACATTTAAAATTCAAGGTGTTAGAGCAGGTCAGATATAGTTTAAGGTCAAACAGAGGACTAATCCGATTTGCATGGAAATCAACACACTGGTAGAGCACAACCTCCTTATTACGGTCATTAAATCTTAGAGTCGCACACTACAAATGAAAGGATTTAGAGCAGGTCAGATAAATTTAAGGTCAAATAGCAGGCTATTCTGATTTGCATGAAAATTGCCACACTGATTGACCATCACCTCCTTATCACGCCCATAAAATCTTAGAGTCGCACATTTAAAATCAAAGGATTTAGAGCGGGTGATAGGTTAAGGGTGTCAAAGACAGTAACAGAGCTCTGTCAGCACTGAAGGTAGACGGAACCGAGATAACGGACGACAAGGATAAGGCGAATGTGCTCAGGTCAGGGCGATTCTCGAGAGTATCCCTGCCAACAAGGCGTGTGGCCCGGACGGGATCAGTGCTCGTATTATTCGGGAATGCAGTGAAGCGCTCGTCATTCCGTTAACCAAGATTTGTCAAATGTCGTTGAGACGAGGTGTGTTTCCGGAGCTCTGGAAACGGGCGAATGTTGTGCCTGTCTTCAAAAAGGGTAGTGTAAAAGATCCGAACTGCTACCGGTCTATATCGCTGATTCCCCTCTTTGGCAAGGTACTTGAAAAAGTTGTGTATATAGGCCTTTTGCGACATGTGGCGCCCGCTATCTCACCAGCACAACATGGATTCATGTCGGGTAGGTCGTGCGTATCTAACCTGGCATCACTACTGGTCACTGCTTGGGACTCCATCGAAGAGAGACTTCAAACTGATTCCATCTATACAGATTTTTCGGCAGCCTTTCAAAGTGTAAATCACTCTCTTCTGGTACACAAACTTCAAAATTTGTACAATATCACTGGTTCGGCCCTAAAATGGTTCACATCTTACCTAGATAACCGGGAACAGCGAGTGGTAGTCAACGGCAAGTGTTCAGAGTGGTGCCGGGTAACGTCGGGAACACCGGAAGGCGGATTGATCTCTCCGATTTTATTCTCCTTATACATTAATGACTTGCCGGACGGTATATCCTCTCGGGTTCTGATGTTTGCTGACGATGCAAAACTGTTCCGAAAAATTGTTTGTCAAAAGCACTCCAGAAAGATTTAAATCAGCTCTATAAGTGGTCCAAAACTTGGATGCTCAAACTGAACCCGTCCAAGTGCAAATCTTTTCGGATGACACTGAGAACGAAGCCAATAGTGACGAAATATTCGATCGGAAACACCACGTTGGAAGACGTGGAATATATTCGCGATTTAGGAGTAATTCTAGACACAAAGCTGACATTTAGCAATCATATCTAAAATACCATGAGAAGAGCCAATAGAGCTCTTGGCGTCCTTATTAGATCGTTCCAGAGGGCTAACCCGAGAGGATATATCAAAGAGACATCAGTACTGACGTCGTAGTTTGCCTACGTCCGCTGCAATATGGAATATTGTAGCGTGATATGGGGCGGTGCCGCTCGCACGCACACTGATAGGCTGCAGCGCATAGAGCATAAGTTCCTGCTGTGGCTGAACGCCCACTGTCGCTCGCAATCACCATCCATGGCGTACGACCATGACCTATTGTATGACCTATTGTCTCATTTTAAACTTGTTTCTGTATCGACACGTAGGACCCATCATGATCTCATGTTCATTCGCAACGTTTTAAGGGTAAAATATCATCGTCATTTTTATTGCAGTCATTTTTCGTCAATGTACCGTGTCGTACTACCAGGCAGCTGACACTCACATTGCTTAATGTGCCGTACGCCAGGGTAAATACGGTCCAAGAGGGACTGTTCGCCAGACTGCCCAGGCGCTTTATATATATATATATATATATATATATATATATATATATATATATATATATATATATATATATATATATATATATATATATATATATATATATATATATTATACCGCTTTATAGGAACGTGTCCCAATGCTAATCTCTTTGCCGATACGTACCATCAGTTCCGCACCAAAGTGAGGTTGTACGTCGCATCGTTGTAACTGATTTTGTGCTGTGTGTGCTGGATGTTTCGTTCATGTCATATTTTATGTTTAGGGTGTATTTCGTATATTTTAACATGTATTTGTCTAATAGTTTTAGGTAATTTTACATTTTGACTTCGTCCATCATTGGGGTATCCCGTCGACGATTTGCGCAAATAAACAAACAAGGGTCAAACAGCGGACTATTCGGATTTGCATGAAAATTGGCACACTGGTCAGACCTCCTTATCACGTTCATAAAATCTTGGAGAGCAAATCCGAATAGTCCGTTGTTTGACCTTATACCTATGACCTGCTCTAAATCCTTTGATTTTAAATGTGCGACTCTAAGATTTTTAGCGTAATAAGCAGGTCATGCTCTACCAGAGTGTTAATTTGCATGCAAATCTGAATAATCCGTTGTTTAACTTTAAGCCTATCTGACTTGCTCTAAATCCTTTCATTTTAAATGTGCGACTCTAAGATGTTATGTGCGTAATAAGGAGGTTATGCTCTACCTGTGTGCCAATTTGCATGCAAATCCGAATAGTCCGCTGTTTGAGCTGAAACCTATGACTTTCTCTAAATCCTTTGATTTTGAATGTGCGACTATATGATTGTATGAACGTGATGAAGAGGTTATGCTTTACCATTGTGCCAATGGGATATGTCAGCAAAATTTACGCCGCCAGGGGCGCTGGGCAGCAATGTGACCCAAGCGGCGATTGCCGCCATTGGCGACAATGTATTAAGTCACTGTTAGAAGGTGGTTCTAAAAATAGTTACGACCGAAAGTGCTAAAGGCTCACGTCTCATGTGGTTCGCTGAAGCTTTCTGAATTGAATTCTGCCATTTAAAAAAAAAATTGGGGTTGCACAAAATCGCGGAAGTCAACCATGCGTGGCGAACCGCCATAAGGGCGAGCGGCCCATCCAGCCTCAGCGGACGATCAACCATATCGACTCGCTGCGGCAGCCAGGGCTTATAAAAACCTCCATCCTGGCAACGGCGTCGGCGACCAGCCGTTGACCCAGGATTCCAAAAGTGGCGACCAGAGCCACGCGAGAAAAGATCAGATAAAAATGTATTTGAACTCAATTATATATAGTCCCACAAGTCGGACTCGAACAATGTTGATAAAGTGGCAGCTCTAGTACCTATGCCACTGTATGGGATACCTTTTTTGTATTTAACTGCATGATTTTTCCAGTGCAAAACGGGTTTATCCTTCTACTACGGACGAACGGTCCAATGCTCACAAAAACAACTGTCTACTACGAACCCTTTTCTACTACGGGCGGCGGTTGGCATAGGACGGCGCTTTTCTGGCGACCACAGTGTTAAACCAATGGCATACCAGGGGCGCGAAAACGCCAACGTACGGCGGCCGGTGGTCGCCGTGGTCGTCGCCCGAACGTAGTAGCAGTTGTATATTTTGAACTACATATGGCAGCTGGCAGGCAGCTGTCATATGGCGTCTGCGCCAGCTCGGCTGGCGGTTGGCTCCATTCTTTGTGATGTGTGGGGTCGACGGTTTTGAAAGATGGTGTCGTTTTTTTAGCTTGATTTGGTTGCATAAGTTATTCCCGGAGAGCCAATTCGGTTCTGGAGGACGGTGGATCTGTGTTTTCAAAGTGTTTTCGGACCGACGGAAGTGATTTTCGTGCCTCTTTCTTTCGTGTTTAATATTGTTTTCCTCATTTAATATTTTCAATAATTGGACATGGGCCTCGCCCGTCCAAACTCCTTGCTACCGTTTCTGGAAAAGGCTACCATCGCCGTCTCCACCAATCGCAAGGCTGCGCACTCCCCTACCGTCTCAAGTCCACCGTCGGCGTCGACAGCAGCCCGCGCGCCGGATAGAGGAACTCTGTCCACATGGACGACCCTCCTGCCGCCATCAATCACTCGCCACCCGTCGCCCACCCGGGCAGTGGCGGTGTAAGGCGGCACCGCAGGGGGAGAAGAGCCGGCCATCGCGTCCAGGCACGTCGTCATCACGCCATCGATGAGGAACATCAACGACGCCTGAACCAAGGCCGCGCTCTGATCCCCCTCACAGACCCTGAATCCGCCTCTGGAACAGGGATCGTGATCTCCAGTCACCGGATCACGCCCATAGGGCGAGAACCGGCGGCTGAAGGGAGGTCAGAGGGGACCTATGGAGGCCAGAGGGGGTCCTTTGGAGGTCAGCAAGGCCCCTGAAGGCCAGAGGGGGTCCTATGGAGGTCAAAGACCCCTTCTCAAATGGAGGCCCCTCTCAAATGAAGGTCACCTAAATTTCGACTTGACCCCCCCCCCCCTGACAAAATTCCGTGGCGCCGCCCCTGATGGGTGGTGGGTGGTCTTGGGCCACATAGAGCTGCAGACCACTGCACAAAATGTTGAACAAATACAGGTGAGACAACCACAAAGTGTTTTTGATGGCAAAATGTGGATGAATGTAATCGCGAAAGCGCGAGTTGTTGAGAAAGAGAGTTCGGATTGAAATATAATGCCCAAGACAATATCCAATAAAGTGCTGCCACAAAATTATACCGCCTACACGGCGACCAGCTCACGTGGGACAAATTTGGACGGCGACCAACCAATGGTTTGTATTACCCCTGGCGGCAGCCTTCGTCGGGGCTGCTGGCTGCGGTTCCTGGGCGGGCAATCTTTCTATCCACCGTTGCTTCGGGCCAAACAACAACAAAATATTGATGGCAAACAACAATTGTTGTACATTTGATTGTTAAACTGATAAACATTCATATATGTAATACAAAATATGGAAAAAAGGCTTTCACTGTGCATTAATGGCGATGTCACCACATATGGAACTTGCTGTTTGAAACACTGCTAAAAACATACTCACCATCGATTGAGCAGAAGATCGTATTGTCGACACCCGCTTATGACATCCTGCTGGAGCAGCACAGACCGCCATGCTCTCCAGAAAAAAAATGAAGAAAATACACAAACTTTCATATAAAATACGGCAGGACCAACGACTTGCTAAGTGCAGTGGCATATGGTCTAATTGTATTCCCTGCTCAGTGCCACTCCTTCAGCTCCTCTTGTTCCTTCTGCGCCGCCTGCACCATCGCTCATTCCCATCACCATCTTGTGTGGCCTTGATCGTATGATAAATATAAATAATGACGGTAAACTAAAATACTGCCGTTCACCCGAGCCGCAGTCCTCGCCACCGAAGACGACGGCCGGCCGCGGCGAGACGACATGGTCGATCGCCTGCTGTGGCCGGACGGTCCAATCGCCCTTATGACGGCTCGCCACGCATGGTCGACTTCGGGGCGATTTCGTGCAATCCTAATTATTTATATCATCAAAAAATGGCAGCATTTAACTCAGAAAGCCTCAGCAAACCACATGAGACTTGGCCCTTTAGCATTTTCCATCGTAACTATTCTTAAAGCCACCCTCAAACAGTGACTTAATGCATTGTCGCCAATGGCGGTGATCACCGCTTGGGTCACATTGTACATCAGCGCCATCTACATCCTTGTCAACTGACATACCCCATTTCATGCAAATCGGAATAGTCAGCTGTTTGACTTTAACCTATCTGACCTGCTCTAAATCCTTTGATTTTGAATGTGCGACTCTAATATTTTATGAACGTAATAAGGAGGTCATGTTCTACCTGTATGCCAATTTTCATGAAAATCTGAATAGTCCGCTGTATGACCTTAAACCTATGACCTCCTCTAAATCCTTTGATTTTGAATGTGCGACTCTAGATTGTATGAGCGTTATAATGAGGTCATGTTCTACCTGTGTGCCAATTTTCATGTAAATCCGAATAGTTAGTACCATGTTAATCTACACCTGAAACTCTATCTTGACACCGATTTTCATGGAATTCGAAGGGGTCTGCAAAAATTCGAATATATCGCTGGCGGACTCTATTGGCGTCTAGATGCCAAACTATCATATGTAGGATGAAACGAATTTAACATGTTAATCTACGCCTGCAACTTTATCTGGACACCGATTTTCATGGAATTCGAAGGGGTCCGCCAAAATTCGAATCTGTCGCTGTCTCTTTGGCGTCTAGATGCCAAACTATCATATGTAGTGTGAAACGAACTTGACCATGTTAATCTACGCCTGAAACTCTATCCGGACGCCGATTTTCATGGAAATAGAAGGGGTCCGCCAAAACTCAAATACTCTATTTGGCGTCTAGACGCGAAACTGTCATATGTAGGGTAGAACTGATTTAACCACGTTTAGCTACGCTTAAAAGTCTATGTGAACAACGATTTTCATGAAAATCGAAGGGGTCCGCCAAAGCTCGAATCTGTCGCTGGCGAACACTATTTTTCGTCTAGACGCCAAACTATCAGATGTAGTGTGAAACGGATTTAACCATGTTGATCTACGTTTGCAACTCTATCTAAACACCGATTTTCATAGAATTCGAAGGGGTCCGCCAAAATTCGAAGCTGTCGCTGGCGGAATCTATTGGCGTCTAGATGCCAAACTATCATATGTAGGGTGAAACAGAGTTAACCATAATAATCTACGCCTAAAGCTCTATCTGGACACCGACTTTTATGGAATTCAAAGGGGTCCGACAAAATTCGAATCTGTCGCTGGCGGATCTATTGGCGTCTAGATACCAAACTATCATATGTAGGGTGAAACAGATTTAACCATAATAATCTACGCCTAAAACTCAATCTGCATACCGATTTTTATGCAATTCGAAGGGGTCCGACAAAATTCGAATCCGTCACTGTTGCTGTTGCGCTGATTCTATTGGCGTCTAGATACCAAACTATCATATGTAGGATGAAACGGATTGCACCATCTTAATCTACGCTTAAATATCTGTCAGAACACCAATTTTCATGGAATTCGAAGGGTCCGCCAAAATTCGAATCTGTCGCTGGCGGACTATTGGCGTCTAAATGCCAAACTATCATATGTAGGGTGAAACGGATTTCACGATGTTGTTTTACGCCTGATACTCTATCTGGACATTTATTTTAATGGAATTCGAAGGGTTCCGCCAAAATGTGAATATGTCGCTGGCGTATTCTATTGGCGTCTAGATGACAAACTATCATATGTACGGCGATACGGATTTCACCATGTTAATTTACGCCTGAAACTATCTGGACACCGATTTGCATGGTATTAGAAGGGGTCCGCCAAATTCGAATCTTTCGCTGGCGGACTCTATTGGCGTTTTGGTAATTTGGCATCTAGATGACAAATTGTCATAAGTAGGGTGAAAAGTTTTAAATTTATTAATCTACGGCTGAAACTCTATCTGGACACCGATTTGCATGGAATTCAAAGGAGTCCTTCAAAATTCGAATATGTCGCTGGCGGACCCTATTGGCGTCTAGGTGCCAAACTATCACATGTAGGGCGATACGGATTTCACCATGTTAATCTACGCTTGAAATTTTATCTGGACACCTATTGTCATGGAATTCGAATGGGTCCGCCAAAATTCGAATCTGTCGCTGTCTATTTGGCGTCTAGATACCGAACTATCAGATGTAGAGTCAAACAGATTTGACTATGCTCATTTACGCTCAAAACTGTATCTTGACACCGGTTTTCATGGAATTCGAAGGGGTCCGCCGAAATTCGAATCTGTCGCTGGCAGAATCTATAGACGTCTAGATGCCGAACTATCATATGTAGAGTGAAACGGATTTAACCATGTTAATCTACGCCTGAAGTTCTATTCGGAATCCGATTTTTAAGGAATTCGAAGGGGTCTGCCAAAATTGGAATCTGTCGCTGGCGGACTCTATTGGCGTCTAAATGCCAAACTATCATGCGTGGGGTGAAAAGGACTTCACGATGTTATTCTACGCCTGATAATATTCTACGCCTGATAATGTCCTGATATCTGGACATTGACGGGACGGAATTGGGGGCGTCGCGTTCCCCGAGCAGTGGTTCTTCTGTGAGTGAGCTAGTTCGGAACTATGACGACGTCTCTGGCAAACGAGATCGTTCGGAATCTGGAGACCCACCGCCACCGACGGGCAAGCGGGGTGCACCGGACCGTGGGGGTGAGTCAAGCCGCAGCCCTTCCGCATCTCAAGCTAAAAAGTCGATAAGGGAGCATTTTGACGATGCGCTGGAAAAGCTTGAGAGCAGAATGACAGTTTTTCTGTCCACTGAGCTTTATGGATTCCGTGAAGACATCCAGTCGCAGTTCGAGACATTGAATGACAGACTGGGTGATTTAGAAAAGCATGTCGAGGCCAGAGACGAAACGATAGACGACCTCAGCCAGAAGAAAAAGGAGTCGAGGGAGGAGATCGGCAGGCTGCAGACCAGGGCTGAGGAAGCTGAGATTATCCATCGGCTCCCCTGTCTCATCCTGTCCGGGGGAGCCATGGCGTCCCGTCACGCGCCGCGCCTGCCGGCGCGCGGGCCCGCCGCGATCGCGCCGGCTGGCGGACCGGCCAGCGCCCCGCGGCAGCGGCCGGAGTCGACCGCGCCGGCACGGGCGGATCCAGCGGGGCCGGCCGGGGCGGCGCGGGGAGCGCGCCCGTGGCGATGCAGAATCGTATCGGAGGAGCCTGAGGACATCAATGCTCTGGTAGTGAACACCTTAAACCAGTGTCTCAGTGGTCTGGCCATATCGGAGAGTGACATAGACCGAGCCCACCGGCTGCCCGGCCCGAACAATCGCGTCATTGTGCGGTTTGTTCGCTCAGGTCTGGGTAGCATTCGCGATCAAGTGATGTGGCGTCGCCTGGAACTGTACGGAAAGGACCTGTACGTGAATGAAAGCCTAACCCCGCTTCGCAGCAAAATCTACCGCAGCCTGCTCAACGCAAGGAGGCAGAAGAAACTGCATACAGTGTACTCGCGCGGCGGGCACGTGTTTTTCAAGCCCGAGAAGTTTGCGGCAGGTGTGAGAGTCGAGTCACTGGTCAAAGTGCGGCAGCTCGGTTTTTCCGTGGTGGAAGACGGACAGCCCTCCCGGGTGGCTCACGGCGGCGATCGCCCCTCCAAGGGCCAACGTGGGACGCCGGCCCGCTGATGAGCTGACCGGTCTGGACCGGGACCGCTGCTGCGCCCCGCGGTGAGGGACTGACGAGTGAACGCTGTCTTTGAACCTGAGTTACGTCACTAGGGTGATCTTTGCCTCAACTATGGTGTAAAAGCTTGTGGTTGCTTTTTCATGTCATCATGATATCATCCCCGATTTTCTGTCGTGCAGTGCTGTTTTCCCGTCGCTCCGTGCGGTTGCCCCTTGTGTTTCCTACAGCCCCCGCCAGGTGTCGGGGTGGTCGTTCGGCTGTATAGTGTATAGTTGTTGCATATTGTAGCTGTTGCGTGCAGTGCTGTTTTCCCGTCGCTCCGTGCAGTTGCCCCTTGTGTTTCCTACAGCCGCCGCCAGGTGTCGGGGTGGTCGTTCAGCTGTATAGGGTATATACAGTATTAGGCCGCCTTGGGTCGGGCCTCCCCCTCCCACCACACAGGGGACAGGGGAGCGAATTAGCTGGTTGGCTCGTAGCGTTGTTGACAATGGCACGAGGTGGGTCATGATCAATACCTATAGATGAGACAATAGGGCTAGTAATGTGAAGGCCTCTGAGCGAGATTGCTCTGTAGGTACGAACAAGATATGGCCATTACGCCAAGAGAAATCGTCTGCCATGGTCACCAGCCGTGTTCACTTTTTTCTACCCGTTTTGTCGATACTTATTTGTGTTTCAACTGTGTTCTCGTGTTGTGCTCTTTCGTTTGTGCAAGCAGATTATTGTTCCTGTGGGGGCGGCGTCGGCGGTGGCGGGTTGGCGCGGTGGCCGGCGGCGGGGGCCGGTTTGACGCTGCTGCTGATGGCGTCCAAATCATCTTTAATGACACTAGCTCATCTGAATCTGTGCAGGGGGGGGGGGGGGGCGGGGGCGGTGCCTCGTCCCGTGGTATGTATGGCTCGCTGTCTCGCCTGGCTGCGTGTCCGCTGCTGGTGTCTCGCTCCGCCGATCGCGCAATGAGATTTCCTGTCCCGATCCCTATACCTAACCTAATTAGCATACGATCAGGACTAACTTCCCTCTTAGATTCCGGTCGGTTTGCGTGGAAAATGTGCCGAGGCCAATCATTTAGAGATGAATGAAATGTTAAATGTACTGAATGAACAAGAACGCATACGATCTTGAAATAACAACCTTTAATGTAAGGGGCTTAAGTAATTTTTCAAAGAGAAAAGATGTGTTCGACTTCCTTAGGAGTCAATCAGCAGACATAATATGTTTGCAAGAATTACATGTAGCTCCTGGAAAAGAAAACGCTTTTCGAAACCAGTGGGGTGGTAGAGCCTGGCTATCGCCAGTTAGTTCTGCAGCAGGTGGAGTTGGCATTTTGATCCAAAATAAAACAGCCTGTACGTTTATTGACGTAGTTACTAATGACAAAGGAAGTGCCATATTTCTGAGCCTGGATATAGACGGATTTAGGATTAAAGTTGCAAATGTATATGGCCCCCCTGATCGCGATGATCCTTCATACTTTGAGGAAGTGTTCAGACTGGCTGTTTCTGACCAGACAGAACACTTAGTACTTTGTGGTGATTGGAATTTAACGTTAAATCCAGACGCAGATACATATAACTATGCCTCCCGTGACAGGCGATCAAGATCCCGTAGTTTGGTAAAAAATAAATGCCTTGATCTGAACCTTCATGATGCCTGGAGAGTGATGAATGGTGATAAAAAAACAGTTTTCATGGCGGAAGAACACTCCAGTTAAATGTGCAAGACTTGATTTTTTTCTTATCACCGACTCAATCATAAACAAGACCTCGTCGTGTGAGATTCTTCCTGCATACAGGTCAGATCACTCCCGAGTATCTTTACGTCTAAATTTGAGTTCTCAAACAAGAGGAAGGGGATTATGGAAGTTTAATTGCTCTCTGTTGAAGGATTTAACTTACCTACAGCTAGTTAAAGAGATTATTCAAGAGACAATCATTAGTTATGCTTGCCCGATCTACTCTGACTGGTACATCAAGAATCAGGAAGCGAGAAAAGACATGCAAATGACTATTACCGACGATCTGTTCCTTGAAATGTTATTACTGAACATACGGTCTAGAACTATTAGTTACACAATAAAAAAGACAAAAAAAAACTGAAAAAGAAAAACGTATATTATTAGAACTTCAAATACTAGAATCTGAGTCAAGTCCCACCTCCGAAGATATTGAAGAGATAGGTCGCAAACAGTCAGAATTACAAACTCTTAGATCAACTGCAAACGAGGGACGAATAATTCGTTCACGGGCAAGGTGGTATGAAGAAGGTGAAAAGGGATCATCTAGTTACTTCCTGAAACTAGAAAGGAGAAACTTTGAAAGTAAATTAATGCCTTCCTTGAACATAGGAGATCGAGTAGTAAAGGATTCCGGCGAGATCCTCACTGTACTTAGTGAACATTTTGCTGAACTGTTTCGAAATGAGGGGGCTGCCCTGGAACCCGAAGTTAATGGATATTTAGAAAGCGCAAAACTCCCCAGACTTTCAACTACAGAATCGCAAACCCTAGACAAGGACATAACGGTTGAAGAGCTGGGAGCAACTTTAATGAAGTTTAGTAATAATAAAAGTCCAGGCTCGGATGGATATCCCTATGAGTTTTTTAAGGTCTTCTGGGGTGATATTAAACACTTTGTTTATAGGTCCTTAACATATGGTTTAATAAAAGGAGAGCTTTCAATAACGCAACGGGAAGGACTTATAACTCTAGTGCCCAAACCTTCCAAACCTAGGAATTTTATATCTTTATATTTGCATTGCCAACAAAAACCCGGTCCTTGCTCCGTCCCCTCATGCGCGATTTGGCGGATTGCGGCATGTCTGGCGGCGGCGGCGTGGCCGGCGGGTGGCGCCATCTGCCGTGCTCCCGCTGCTACTAGTGTCGTGGGTCTACCGTCTGTGGCGACTGTAGTCGTGTCTTCGTCTGTAGGCTATTGACTGGCCTCCGATGCTGATGGGCCGGTCGCCGCCGATGCAACCGTTGTCGCCACCGCCTCCGCCGTCGATGCTCCTGCCGCCGTCCTCGCTGCCGCCGTCGCCGCCCTCACCAACACAGGCATCCTACTACAGTGACAGTAAAGTAGGATAGGCGCCCGCGCCCTCTTCCCACTCGGGCCGACCCGGGACCGGGCCCCGACAGATTCTGCCGGACCGGTCGGCCTGCCGGGCGTTGGGGTCGCCGACCCAGCTGGTCGACGGCTCGCACGCCCGACCGGTGGCGAGGCGGGCACCGCTTCGCGAGGATTGGCCGCGGTGAACGCGAGGCGGCGTGGGCCGCCTACGATATTCATACTGAATGTTGAAATGTATGAATGAGTGTCTGTGCTGGTGACAAATATACGGGAAAAAATCGATTATGTCGCTGGCGTACTCTATTGGCATCTAGATGCCAAACTATCTTATGTATGGTGAAACGGATTTAACCATGTTAATCTACGCCCGAAGTTCTATCTGGAATCCGATTTTCATGGAATTCTAAGGGGTCCGCAAAAATTCGAATCTGTCGCTGGCGGACTCTATTGGCGTCTAGATGCCAAACTATCATATGTAGGGTGAAACGAATTTGACCGTGTTAATCCACGCCTGAAACGCTATCTAGACACTGATTGTCATGCCATTCGAAGTGGTCCCTCAAAATTCGAGTCTGTCGTTGGCGTACTCTATTGGCGTCTAGATGCCAAACTATCATATGCAATGTGAAACGGATTTAACCATGTTAATCTACGCCTGAAGGTCAATCTGGGCAACGATTTTCATGGAATTCGAAACGGTCTGCCAAAATTCGAATATGTCGCTGGCGGACTCTATTGGCGTCTAGATGCCAAACTATCATATGTAAGGTGCAACGAATTAAACCACGTTCATCTACGTTTAAAACTCTATCTGGACACCGATTTTCATGAAAATCGAAAGGGTTCGCGAAAACTCGAATCTGTCCTTGGCGAACTCTATTTTCGTCTAGACGCCAAACTCTCATATGTAGGGCGAAACGGATTAAACCATGTTAATCTACGCCTGAAGCTCTATCTGGACACCGATTTTCATGGTATTAGAAGGGGTCCGCCAAATTCGAATCTGTCGCTGGCGGACTCTATTGGCGTTTTGGTAATTTGGCATCTAGATGACACATTATCATAAGTAGGGTGAAAAGTTTTAAATATATTAATCCACGGCTGAAACTCTCTGGACACCGATTTTCATGGAATTCGAAGGAGTCCTTCAAAATTCGAATATGTCGCTGGCGGACTCTATTGGCGTCTAGATACCAAACTATCATATGTAGGGTGAAACGAATTTGACCGTGTTAATCCACGCCTGAAACGCTATCTAGACACTGATTGTCATGCCATTCGAAGTGGTCCCTCAAAATTCGAGTCTGTCGTTGGCGTACTCTATTGGCGTCTAGATGCCAAACTATCATATGCAATGTGAAACGGATTTAACCATGTTAATCTACGCCTGAAGGTCAATCTGGGCAACGATTTTCATGGAATTCGAAACGGTCTGCCAAAATTCGAATATGTCGCTGGCGGACTCTATTGGCGTCTAGATGCCAAACTATCATATGTAAGGTGCAACGAATTAAACCACGTTCATCTACGTTTAAAACTCTATCTGGACACCGATTTTCATGAAAATCGAAAGGGTTCGCGAAAACTCGAATCTGTCCTTGGCGAACTCTATTTTCGTCTAGACGCCAAACTCTCATATGTAGGGCGAAACGGATTAAACCATGTTAATCTACGCCTGAAGCTCTATCTGGACACCGATTTTCATGGTATTAGAAGGGGTCCGCCAAATTCGAATCTGTCGCTGGCGGACTCTATTGGCGTTTTGGTAATTTGGCATCTAGATGACACATTATCATAAGTAGGGTGAAAAGTTTTAAATATATTAATCCACGGCTGAAACTCTATCTGGACACCGATTTTCATGGAATTCGAAGGAGTCCTTCAAAATTAGAATATGTCGCTGGCGGACTCTATTGGCGTCTAGATACCAAACTATCATATGTAGGGCGATACGGATTTAACCATCTTTATCTACGCCGGAAGAAGAAGGGACCATTGTGTGACCGGGCTGCGGAGCGGATGAGTCCGGTGCATGCGAACTTTCGTGGCATTCCCAGTGCACCTGCACCAGCCGGGGCGACTCGTCACCGTCTCTGTGGGGCGCACGACTCGCGCACCTGACGCCGCCCCTGGCGCGATGGGTCGGCGGGGTCGGCTGAGTTGGCTCGCTGCTGCGGGGCTGGTTGGTGGACGTGTTGGACCATGGAGATCGCCGCACTATTGGTGACTGGGATGGGTGAAGCAGACAATAGTAGTGTGACTGACGCCGCCAGTGTTATCAATCATGAAACTGAGCACCACCGGGGTCGTTGAGTGAGTGAAGCGAGCGTTTGTCGTGCGAGTCTGTGCGGATGGGCTGCGGGGTTGGGGCAGCCGGTGCGGTGGTTAAGCTGCGGTGCTAGCCGTGTCTTCGCCGTGCCGGCGAGTCCTGACAGTTGACACCGCTGCTGCCGGGCCCCCAGCTTTGTCACACCGCTCCTGGCGCGGTGGGTCGGCTGGAGTCAGTCACAGTTTTGACTCGCTCCTATATATCGCCTACAGCTTCACTTAGCCTGGGTCTCCACCTAGAGTGATCCGGCTGCGGTCGTGCCCGCGGACTCTCCGCCGACGGATGCCGCTCGCCGGACATCGTGTGACGGGTGATCGATCTGGTGGCTCGGCTGTGAGGTTTGACCCGTCCGTTACTATACCAAGTTATTATTTTTGTTTTGTCTTTTTGGTCTGTAATATTACCGTCACACATCCATAGTTCCCACGTGATTAAATGAAAACGTGTAGTTTTGCTACAAAGCGAAGCTAATTTAACGTAAAACTCCATGTCGTAGAAGAAACTTTACCACAGTTCACGTTGCTACCTGCAGTACCTATTAGGGTGTATCATCGGAATATTTTATTTTTTAATTTGCTTTGTGTATATGAAATTATTTGTCACTGGTATGTTTGGATCTAGAAAATATGACCCAAAAACTGAGCCTGCGCCGAGCAAAACAATTTTGACTTCTGACAGCGACGCTCGGCGTTGAAGTCTCCCCGCTAGTTACGCGCACACTAACACCACGCGGCGACGGGAGCCGCGCCGCCACGCCCAAGGTCAGGTGTGTTTTAGAGCCTGCTAACGCGACTTTCACATGACATGCCGATTATATACGATGTATTTACCTCTACTACGAACATTATTTGGCATAATGATCCTAATTAAGATAAAATCCATAATCAAAAGGTCCTTACAAAAGAACTGTAAGGACCAAAACAAAATCGATTTTATGCAATTTAGGGACTGTGCGAGGCGGCTGAACTGCCCTCGGTTGTTCCATAGACGCTTAAGCCAGGGTAGGTATAGATTCTGGCTAATGGGCTACCCCTGCCCGTAGAAATAGGTTGTGCAAATAGAGAACCTTCCCTTGGCCGGCACCGCTCGTCCCCTGTTTGTTTGCTTTCCCAGCGGACCGGCGCGGCGCCACACGGACCCAGGGTCTTTACTCGGCTGGATAACCCCTAGCGTTTCGCTGTTTTTCGTCCCCCGTTCAGTGTGTATCAGAGTGCCGAGGCGTCAAGCAGCAGCTATATCTCAGCAGCTCACCACAGGTCAGTAAAGCGGGTCGGTTTACGTTTGCCATCTATTGAAAATTTAAATTACATACATGGTCCCTCGCAACCGATCAGCATCCGCATTTAAGTGTTGCCCGTCTCTCCCACAGGCGGACATCAAAACGGAAATGTCCCTTCGCAGTAAGACCAATCACTTCTCTCTTGGGACGCCCGATAACCTGCCTGCAAAACAGTTACCAACCAATAAGGATGTTGTTAACTACATCAGGCTCATCCATTCTGGGCCTGCAAAGTTTCGAAGGGAGATGAACACAGTTTTTAAGCCGGTCGCCGAGAAGATCATCGCCATATGGGCCAGCGAAGGTATCCCCGTTATGAAATATTTGTCAGTATATAAGAAAGTTGCGGAATGTTACAAGAAATTGCAAGCGCTGAACAAAACAAGGTCGCAAAATCGTGAAGGAAAAAAGGCCAAGTCGAAGATGAACGAAAAGTTTTTCGAAAAACTGTTTGACATTGCCCTTTGCAAGTGCAGTAGTGAACGTTCCTGCAAGTGTCCCTACGAAAACCGGGTGCCACAGATGGAAGCAAAATTCTTGCGCGATCAAAGGGGGCCTCGAAAAATGTTTATGGGCACGCCGGACCATCAGGAGACGAGCCGACGGCGGGTCGCCGTGGCACGCAGGTGCCGGGAACAGCACGGTCCGGAGACGCCGTCGCCGAGAGCCACCAGCAGCGAGCCCGGGCCGTCTGGCCTTCAAAACCCCGAGGCACACAGTGCATCGGCCTCCAGCAGCACCGCCACCGACCAAGCTGGCACCGGAGGCTCTGATATGGAGTGGAGCGAAGATGACGGTACCGGTGAGCGCAATTTAGAAAGGCTTACTAACACGGCTCTTGCTGCTGATCGTTGCGGCATCCCCCACCGCTCTGTATGCGCCATTGTAAACGGCTTCCAACTAGACATCGGCCGAATTTCGGAAACCAACACGAAGCTCATAGTAGATCCCATGAAAATGTACCGCGAACGGGAGCGCGTGAGAAATATGGCGGCCTCGGAGAGAGCCGAGCAGCACGGTCACATCGAAGCTTTATATTTTGATGGCCGCAAAGACTAAACATTTATCGGGAAATCGAGCTAAAAAAGGAAGCGCATGTGGCGGTGGTGGTGGAGCCTGGTTCACAATATCTTACACACTTTAACCGGAAAGTGGACGGGCAATCCACCAAGCCAGACACCTGACGGACATCGCCCTCGGCAACGCCGCCGACGTCCGAGTGCTCGGATGTGACGGCACCGCCGTTAACACCGGCAGGGATGGCGGCGTGTGCCGGCTCTTTGAGCTCGGCCAAGACTCGCCCCGCGCCGTCCACTGGTTCGTCTGCCAGCTCCACGCGAACGAGCTTCACCTACGGGCGGTGTTCCACAAACTGGACGGCTCAACCACAGGGCCAAGTCCTTCTCGGGACCACTGGGTAAGGCTGCTAGTGGCGAGGTCCACCGCCTGTGAGTGGAGTCGTTCTGCGCGGTGGCGGGGCCCCTGCCAGACCTCTCGGACCAGCTGGCGACTGAGCTCAGCACCGACCAGCAGCTGCTCTACCGGCTCGCCAGGGGGGGGGGGGGTGTAACGTTGGTAACATTGCATACCCGTACAGCCGACTTTTTCAGCATTTAGTTCATCACAGGGCGGACCCGGCCGCTGACAAAGAAACGTCAGCTGGTATACAGAGAACCAAGAGAGCATTAATCGCCGGGCACCCAGGTACCTGACCCAGCCGGCCGACAATTCACCCTCCCGTCACGTACGAAGACCGGATGCCCCCCCCCCCCCCCCCCCCATCAGAGACCAGCAAAGCAGGGCGTGCGGAAGTCACTGGCCAGAATTCCGCCGACTCGCAATTACGACGTAGCCGGCCGGCAGCGGATCAAATAGAGCTACCAGTGAGACAGCCGGCCAGGACGTCAGGAGGGAACCAGGCAAGACATAACATCCTGTTTGGTCTTCACACCATCCAGATAGGTGGAGAGTAGCAATCCCAATCACCCGGTGTGCAAACCCGAGGAGCGCCACGCCTCCTGCGCAAACTCAGACACCCGGCCGCCTAGGCCAGGTGAGAAAAACAACGGATGGAACTGCTTAGCCACGCACCCGGGTTAACCAGAAAAGGAAACAACACCGGTACGCAGCAGCGACAGGCCGGAGGGAGCTGATTAACCGGTTAACCAGAACAGCAAAACACCACAGGAAGCGGATTTGGCGGATTAATCAGAACAGGGTGAACCCGGCCAACAGCTGGGGTCGCTAACAAGAGTCGGAGGTAGCTGATCCGTCAAGAAACAGGGGGAGCCGTTTAACGTCGGATGTCGCTAACCAGCCCCGGCAGGGACGATAGGAAACACTAACAAGAGTCAGATCAACAGGCCGGAAGGGACCATTTAGCAGACGGAAGCCCATCGTCGCAGAGGGCAGGTGGACGGGAAGTCACACGGCCGGCCTCGGAAGTAAGAAGGAGATATAACGGGCACAGGAGAGGAACAAAAGAATCAGTGACTCGCGGGAGAGAGGGCTGGACGGTCGCGCCGAGGAGGTGGCGCCCCAGCAGCGCCGTGAGGGGCGGGCCCGACACTCTGCCTCGGGTGTCACGCTTCGGAGTCGACCATCAGAGCATCAGATCAATCTCCATGTTGACAAGTAAGGGATCTCGCTCGCTCCTCTAGCCGATATATATCCCATTATCCAGTATCTGACCCAACCCACACCCCATCAGCCATGGTATCCACGCTGGACGATATGACGTCACTCGGCGGGGAGGGACGAACCAGCTGTTCCCGTCCCAGCCCGGGTTAATGGGGCTGTTCACCTGTGGGAGGGCATCAGCCGGGAATAGGGGAGGGGTATGTGGACAGACCACGCATTTGGAGGCCGGGCAGGGGGTGTTTGCATGAGCGCAGGGGGGGGGGGGGGTTAGACAGGTGTTTGTATGAGTATGTGGAGAGGCCGGGCAGATATGTTTGCGGGGGCAGAGAGGGCGGGACGAAAGGGTGCGGCTGGCCGGCAACTTGGCTTAATGGATCGAGGAGCGGGCCAGCGTCAGGAAGTGGGTTTTTAATCGTTAGCGGGGCGGGGAGGTGTGTGTGTGGTGGCGGGACGGCACTTGGCACTACGCGGTCGGCATACAGTCGGCACCTGTATATACACGTAATGTAATGAACGTAATGAACAACCGGGCCTATGGAGGAGAATGGAACGAAAAGAGTGAGCTGCGTAGGCTGGGCGGAGCCCGCATGTCGGGAGGGCAGGTGGCCGGCTCAGATCATGGCCGCAGCGGGGTCCGGGCCCAGGACAGCGGCGGCCATGCTATCGGGAACACGATGTCACGAGCCGTCCCGGAATCTGGTCACGGCAGAGTCTCGGACCGCGCCGCAAATCGCATGCATTAAGCGCCGCTCCTAGCGACTATGGAACAGATTTGTAACTAACTCAGAGTTGATTCATGTATAGACTGTTGAGTCTGACATTTTTGGGGATGAGTCGAGCAACGAGTCGATTCAAATTGTTTGCAACAGCGAGTGAATAATGAGGGTGAATGAGTGAGTGAGTGAGTGAGTGAGTGAGTGAGTGAGTAAGTGTGAGTGAGTGAGCGAGTGTGAGGGAGTGTGAGTGAGTGTGAGTGCGTGAATGCGTGAGCGCGGGCGAGAGCGAGAATGAGGGAGCCAGAGAGCGAGAGCGAGAGCGGAAGCGAAAGCGAGAGCGAGAGAGCGAGAGAGAGAGGGGGAGAGAGAGAGAGAGAGAGAGAGAGAGAGAGAGAGAGAGAGAGAGAGAGAGAGAGAGATATCGACCATCGGCGGCATCTCGAACTAGAGGGCGGAGCCAGTTCGTGGCTCCGCGGGTATAATTCAGAGTTATCTGTTAAATGAATCAGCTCACCCTAGCCTCGAATAACGATGTGATGATGGTGTAAAACGGCTGGCGCATCGAGAGTCGAGTCGGCGTTCCGCGGTCAGCACCCCACTATCTGTCAGACTGAGGTAAAAGCAACGTCACAGACCTCCGTATAATCGGACGGCGAGCCACACGTTAGTGAGGGTTTTGACAGTCGAAGATAAGTTATAAATAACGCCTTATGCGAGGGGAACCAGTATAACACATTATCGAAATTAACGCAGATTCCTACAATACCGGCGTTTCGCTTCACAGGCAGTCTGATAGAGCATTCATATCACGATAATGGTCAGGGACCACGCAGCACGGTTAGCAATCACAACGGTGAATCAGAGGCAGGTCGGAACTCGATTGAGTGGGTTTAACTAGAGGGTCCCCGAACTCATTCGGAACAGAGACGTCGGCCATCTATCGCCATCTGTCGGCGAAGCCTCGAAGGACCGTGATGGGGGCGCCACCGTCGATAATCGGAGGACGGGCGGCGGACAGTGCTGGAGACGGTAGTTCTGCTGACCGCCTCCCTCGGAGTCGCATGTGGTCTGCAGACGTTCAAGCGGCTGCCACAGCATGCAGAGTAGAGGAGTATCAGGCCGGGAGTCGAAGCCGCCTCATCAAGGCGGAGTGATGGCTTAGCTTCGATCTGCGAAGTCAGACAGAGGGTATGAGTTTACTATTCTGGAAGGCAGAGATGTCGCGAGATCAGGGCGTGGTTTACGTGAGGGATGTATCATTGAATCCACATTAATGTCCATCTCCTTTTGCTATTGATAGCCGAACCGGAGCGTGGACGTAGATCACCTATGACAGGCTAATGCGGACCAAAGGCGTGCGACAAATGCCGCTGGGACAGCTTGCTTATTCACGCTCTAGGTGGCGCTGCGGTAGCGTCTCGTCACGTGATGTCGGGCGGCGGACAGATTCTGTGCAGTCACGGGCGCAGATAAAGGCACGGACGGACACGGGCACAGATGCAGATAAACACAGACACACAGATGCCAGGAAGCCAGTGATAACGGCCTGCAGTGCTGAATTTTAGTAAAAATCCATAAGTGGAGAGTAAAAGAGTATTGTCAGGCAAGTAAAGATTGTCATTTTTGTTTTGGTTATGTTTTGGAAAGTAAAACGTCCTGATTTGTGATGGATATTAAATCCTTCTGAGGAAAATTGAATTATATTTTAACTACAATGACATAAGATCAGGCGAAAAGAGAGCAAATTTCCTGAACAAATATGAAGAGAGCAAATTTCTTTGGACCCAAAAAGTCCAGAAAAATGGCCCAAATTCCAAGGCTGGAAGCGGTGGACCAGAAACTAGCTAGGTTCAAGTGCGTTTGGGGAAGGATCTCATGAGAGGCTGTTATCCCAACATGTGGTGTGGCGACTGGTGTCTTAGTTTTTAAATTGTAAACATTTAATTCTCCTGCACAGATTCAAGTAAAATACGAGCCAATCAATCCTGGTGAGTTAAGGAAATTAGCTGGGTGAATACCTCAAATCCCTTTTGGAGGTTAACCCGTAAGCAGTACTGGTGATTCAGATCCAGTGCAATGACTAGTGTATGCTGACAGTTATAATCTATTCAGATATTAACAATATAGGAGGGCTTGAGAAGCAACAGGAAGCAGGACGGCAATGAGCAGAACAAATAAATTACCAGCCCTCGGTCATTTTACCCCAATCACGACACAGTTGATTGCCCATCATATTTGGGGTAGAACATCATTAGATATAGATATTAAGAATGACGGCAGAAGAGAATTCAGAGATCATTTGAATCATCTCCGAGCAACCCTCTGGGAAGAATATGGAAATTAGGGTGAACAGAAGAGATTATCTTTAAGCGGAGGGTGATTGTTACCTCTTAGCAGAATCATAGCAGTGCCGCCTCTCAGTAATGGATAGTAGCAACAGCTCATCCCTCCGTCTCAGGTTGAGTAACATCTTGTATGAGGCGGGTATTAGTAGCAACTGTCCATTGAACAGTGGCTTGGCCTGAAACAAACATAAGAAAAGAAGAAAGGTGTCAAACGTATATTACACCAAAGCGACCATAAATCCAAGGGTCTAATCATTAGGAGAAAGGCTAATCTACATCCATTTAAATGATAGCGTTGCTAATCTACATCCATTTAAATGATAGCATTAAAAATGAGGAGCGATATCATCCAGCAACACATGTATAACAGAATCCAGTACTTTGGTTACAAAATGCCTGCTCAATGGATTAAGAGACAATCAAGTTATGAACATGTTAGACAAATAGATAGACTGCAATATCTATCATATCCATGCAGCCTGAATATAATACCCAGTGCTTAAATACCACCTAACAGCTTACTTAGAGGAGCTCTAAGGGATCAAAAATGGCGTCCTTGAGCCGGTTTTACCAGGTTAAAGTATACTCTGGGGCAAACTGCCAGTGTGACGTCAGTGAACCCAGCCAATCGCGGCGCACCTAGCGGCTCGCACGAGACTATACATTGGCTAGCCGTCATTGAACGCCAGGAGACAGCACTAAATGACGTCATCAGACCGAACAATCACTATGCGAGTTAACGTTACTAAAATGCATGAGATGCTTCTAGAGAAATGTGGCGATGAGGGAAATCGGTGTCTAGATGCGATTGCACACAGGGCGTCGGCCCTACATGACGTCATCAAACCGAGAAACCCACCATGCTAGCTATCGCTTCTATATGCGGGAGAAAGGTTTCTAAAGAGAACGAGAGAATTTGGCGGAAAAGATCCCATACAGCGAGTCATAATTGCGGTTTCGAACGATAAATCCTTGAGGAATATATCAATATATCTTACCTGCACGGAGACGAGACGAAGTCCATCGGCATTCGAGCATGCCTGAGGAGGCATGACATCTAGCCGTAAGAAGTTGAGTCATCTACGCGCATGCGCACTGGCTTATTGATGCCAAGGTCAGTCCCGTCGTCGTCGAACTTATGAGGGAATTGTGAGGGATCGAGAGGTGATAACGTTGAAGATAACAACTATCCTAGCCGGGACGAGGCAGATATGAGCCGCGCCCCTGTGCGTGATTATACTCTGTTGACAACGATCTTTTCGCTGATGGACTTATGGGTTTGTCAAACGAGGGAGGTATGTGGTGGTATGGATTCGAGCGCCCGGGATGAGAACAAAAAAAGGGATGTTTTTGGCTGAAAGGATCGGCTATCGTGTCATAACTAATAGCTGTATATGGACGCTGTAAGACGCCTGGGGCTAGCAAGCCGGTGAGTAGCGATGCAGTGCCGCTGAGGTGCGTTGGCGAGGATGGTGCCGCCAGAGTGAGGTGGTTTGGGCGAGGGGTTGTGCCGCCGGAGGAAGACCGGTGGTTGAGATGTGGGAAGCTGGTGATGAGTGGGTGAGGGGATGCCGCCCAAGAGGAGAAGATAAGATGTATGTCCATCGAGGGGAATCTGTGATGTACGCCGAACGATCAGGCCATGACGCTTTTGTATCGCAACGTGCAGCTATCGTTCTCCCGACTTTCGGACGAAATTATAGGCTTTATGTCCATCGCGGGGATATCCAGGTGGTGCCGGCCAACCGGGTAGCGCTAACTCTAACGAGATCGCGACGTGCGGAGATGTTAGGATCAGTGGCGGCGCGGTGAGGGGTGATTGCCTCCGTGCGACTGAATAAGTCCATCGCGCTCGACCAGGCGATTGCAATAAGTCGGCAGCGAATGCAGCCGCAGCTTAGCCAAGTAGCTCTGAGCCGCGCGACCTCGGAGTTTCATTAGGCGGGGGGTGCAGGTCGAGAGGAGGCGATGAAGGGGGCCAGGCAGGGCCGAGAGCGGGTGAGCCGAGCAAAGTTAAGTCCGTCGAGGAGGGCTTGCGAGGTATGCCGGTTGACAGATCTTACGTTGTTTGTCCCGCAATATGCCATACTTGTCTTCCCGACCCTCGGATAAAAAGTGGGTAGGTCTTATGTCCATCATGGAATTCCCCAGGTCGTACCGGGCGACCGGGGAATGCTGTCGCGGAGGCAACATGACGTGCGGAAGGATTAGGATCAGTGGCGACGTGGCGAGGGGTAAAGGCCGCCACGTGACTGAATAGGTCCATCGCGCTGGCTTCGGTGATTGCAATAAGTCGGCAGCGAATGCAGCCGCAACTTAGCCAAGTAGCTCTGAGCCGTGCGACCGCGGAATTTTAGTAGGCTGTGGGAACGGTTGAGAGGTGATTAGGTGGCGCAGTAAGACGGAATATTCCGATGTAACAAGGGAAAGGGATGTATATTTGTAGGAACGTTAAGCTTGGAAAGGTAATGAGGGGAGGAAATAGTATTCGTGGGGATGTAAAGATCAGAGATAATTTAAATGGAATTTTAGATGTTGGGCGGATTAAGGGAGACAACGTGGGGAAGGGACCCCGCGACGGATCATCTGTCGGGACATACTCCGGTAGGCTCTATCGTGGGAGACCCTATCCTAATGACCACCACAAACCAAACTCCAAAGACCATCATGATATACCTTTATCCGAGCAGCGAGAGACCTATATGTTGACTAACGACTGGCCAGCCTCATCACAAATTAATTATGTGCGAGGTCGGATGAAGTGCATTGCAATGTTGGAAATTCACAAATGTTCGCAGGATTCCAAGAAGTTGATAGTTCGGGAGCGACAAGAAATAGCGGATCGCCAATACCACCGATCGATTCGCCGGTTCAAGAAACCCCCGCATGCAAAATTAGTAAAATGTTGCAGATTGTTGCAGAATGTTGCAAGACGCTGTAATTGTTGCAGATGAAGTCATAGAGCCCCGATTCCACCACCATCGAGATCAGCGGCCCAAAATCAGTCCGAAGGGAAATAAGAAGAAAAGTGTAAATTTTGCTGTTTTTAATGATTTTTTTTTGTTTTAATGCAATGTTGCAAAGCCCGACTGCACGCTACAGGTGCATGCCGTCAAACTTCTGGATGACAGCGACGCGCATTGCAAGATCGGACCTGTAAATCACGCCAGGTATGCACGAACAGCTAGTTCAGTGCGCTGGACAAAACAATAAACGGGATGTATAAATGGGATGGACCTTTCAGTGCGCTGGACAAAGACAATAAACGGGATGTACTAATTATGGTAATTCCATTAACTCAATAATATGTTTTATTGAAATATTAGATGAAAAGTGATTGAACAAAACAAGAATATCTCATTTAGCCATTGTTTCTTTTTTAAATTATACTTAATGGTTTTATTTCCGCCTCCCACCCATTTTTGTGACACTCTTACGTTTTTTGGAGCTTGTCATCTAGCACAGTGTTGACGGGCATCACAGGTGGCTTACTCTGGCCGCGCGACTGCTGCACCTCTACATCGGGTCATCGTCGCCGTCGGCCGAGCTGACCCAGCTGGTGGGATTTTTGATGAACCACTACATCCCCATGTGGTTCCACATCAGAGCCAACAGCACCTGCACCAGCGGCGCCTTAAACGTCATGCGGAGCGTGAAGCTGCTGCGGATGCTGCCCACTCAGCTGCAGGATGTCATCAGACCGGTGGTGCAGCGGAACGCCTACTGGGCTCATCCGGAGGCCGTTTTGCTGGCCATGGTGGCAGACCCTGACGTTGTGGCGCGATTCCGGGCCGTGGATGCGATTCGGCGGTGTCGGCAGCAGCCGCAAGAGGGAGTCAGACCCCTCCAGCTCCCGACTATCAACTTCGCCGCCACCCATTACACGGAGCTGCTAGAGTGGGAGAAGGAGTTAATCACCGAGCCGCCGCTGACGACCGACCTCACAGACGCCGAGTTACAAGACATCTGCTGCCAGCCACTCCAGATCGCCGCATTCCCCGTCCACACGGTGGCGGTGGAGAGGGTTGTGAAGGTGGTGACCGAGGCAGCCGGCTCGGTGCTCGGCGAGGAACGCCGACATGGCTGGATCAGCAGCCGGCTCGCGCACCGCGACCAGCTGCCAAGCATCGACAGCAAGCAGTCGTTCGTGAAGTCCCTGGCTAAAATATATCAATGAAAGGTATACCTGTCGTTAATTATCCGATATTTGATGTGAAAGTCGCATTAGCGGACGCTAAAACACACCTGACCTTGGGCGTGGCGGCGCGGCTCCCGTCGCCGCGTGGTGTTAGTGTGCGCGTAACTAGCGGGGAGACTTCAACGCCGGGCGTCACTGTTAAAAGTCAAAATTGTTTTGCTCGGCGCAGGCTCAGTTTTTTAGTCATATTTTTTGTAATGGCATATTCCGGCTCCAGAGTGACTAGTGACAAATAATATCGTATACACATGTTGAGATTTTCCGGATGATACACCCTAGTACCTATACGTGCGGTCCGGTTTGATATGCGGTGGGATTTAGTTTCTTAACTGTTACTTGGTATGAAATTTATCCAAGCTGTAAATGTTCAAGCTGACTATGTTAAATTGAATATGCACGTGCCTTTACTTGTTCATTGAGTCATATGTTCATCCGTAAACTAAACATAGATTAAAAAAGGGCCCTCGAGCCCGCGCAAGAAACGTACAAGAAGTCCTGATGGTTGAATGCTCGTGCTGTGCTTGCCTCGTTTGTTTTCAATTATGCATTGTTTAGTGATGACAATACATGTACCCCTTGCAGTGCAGCTCGCCGCCGCCGCCGCGAATCATGCGCCATATGCAGCCCACTGTGGTCGCCGCCGCCTCTCCGGGGGTGCCCGCTCGCCCGCGACGCCAACCGCCCACGCCACCCTCCAAATTCTCGACCGCTGACCAGCCGTCGCCGCTGCACGACACATCCGCCACCCCACAGAACGAAACGCCGCTTCACATCTCAGGGAAGTCCGCCTTGCCCGTTACGACAACTAAAGTTAACCATGCACTTGCCCATTTTCATATCTGTCATATCTCTAACGCACAATGGACACGCCTAGGAGCACTAGAAAACTTACAGATTGTACTCATTATTAGTGGGATTGAGTTTAATCCTGGGCCGTCGCAGTCACAAACGCTCTCTGTACCACATGCAAACATCAACAGTGTCACTTCAGACCACAAGATGGACGAGCTACACCAATCTGTCCTAGCTAATGCCATACAAATATCGGCATTAACCGAAACTAAACTAGACAACACGGTAGACAGTGGTCTGTACGCCATTCACGGATACCACGCTCCCTAACAAAACATCCAACTAGACGTGGCGGTGGAGTCGCCCTTTACGTTCACTCATCTTTACCGGTTCAACGATTGCAACATCTCGAGTTTGGAAACGAGGAGTGGATTTGGGCAAAAATAAAAACGAAATCATTCACACTAATCATATGCTGCCTTTATTTACCCCCTAATCAAACCTCAAATAGGCTACAGGATTTCCTAAATAATTTATCAGAAGCTTGCCACGAATCACAACGACATGCACCCACTGCCACACTGATCTTAGGTGATCTCAACCAGGCACGTAGCCAAGGGGAGGGCGGCGGGGGCGGCCGCCCCCTCCCCCCTGGAGGCCAGGAGGGCCCTTTTTGGCGCGCGCAGCGCGCCGAAATGGGCCGACGAGACCGCGCGAAGCGCGGTATCATAGGCTCTTTACTACACGAAGCGTGGTCTTTAGAGAGTTTAGAGGACTTCAGAGGCCCTTTTGGGCCACCAGGACCCTCTCTGAAAGACCAGAGGACCCCCTGGACGTTCAAAAGAGCCCTGTGCATGTCAGAGGGGCCCCTGGCCAGACCGAAGAGGCCCCTGAGCGGGTCAGAGGGCCCCCTGAGCACGTCGAATGGGCCCCCTGAATACGTCGAATGGGCCCCTAGCCAGCCCAGAGGGGCCCCTGGGCAGGTTGAGAGGCGCCTGAGCATGTCGACAGGGCGACAAAGCGGCCAGCGCAGTCCTTTGCCAGGTCATAAGGGCCCCTGAGCAGGTTGGAGGGCCCCTGGACAGACCAGAGGGCCCCTGGGAAGTTAAGAGGGTCCCTGTGCAGGTCAGAGGGGCCCTGGCCAGACCGAAAGGGTATCTAGGTGGGTCAGAAGGGCCCCTGAACATGCCGAATGAGCCCCTAGCCAGCACGGAGGGGCCTCAGGGCAAGTCGGAGGGCCCTCGGAACATGTCGCAAGGCGACAAAGCAGCCAGTGCAGTCCCTTGCTAGGTCGGAAGGGCCCCTTAGAAGGTTAAAGGGCCCCTTGGGAGACCAGAAGACCCCTGGAAAGTTAAAAGGGCCCCTGCGCAGATCGGAGGGGCCCCTGACCAGACCGAAAGGACCCCTGGGCGGGTGAGAAGGGGCCCTGAACATGCCGAAGTGGCCCCTGGCCAGCACGGAGGGGCTCCAGGGCAGGTCGGAGGGCCCCTTGAGCATGTCGGCAGGGTGACAAAGCAGCCAGCGCAGGCCGACCAGAAGAGTCGCTGGGCCGATCGGAGGGGCTCCTGGGCAAGTCAGAGGGGCTCCTGGCTAGACTGAAAGGTCCCTGGGCCGGTCGGAAGGCCTCTTGAACATGCCGGATGAGTTCCTAGCCAGACTGGAGAGGCCCCTGGGCAGGTCGGAGGGGCCCCTGAGCAGGGGCGGCGGATTGCGGGGGCAGGGTACCCAAAATTCCCTCCAGTCGAAAATCCTGGGGGGAAAGGGTAGTTTTGCCCCTCCCCCCAGATTTTAGCCTGCTCAATCTGGGGCAACATGACCCTTCCCCTCCCCAGGATTTGCATTTGAGGGGGATTTTGGGTACCCTGCGCCCCGCAATCCGCCGCCCCTGCCCCTGAGCATGTCGGCAGGGCGACAAAGCAGCCAGTGCAGTCACTGGCCAGGTCGGAAGGACCTCTGAACGGGCCGAATGGGCCCCTTGACACACAAGAGGGGCTTCTTGGAAGGTCAGAGGAGTCTCTGGTGAGACCGGAAGGGGCAAAGCACGTAGAGATCCCAGATGAAGATTAAATACAAAGAGGACTTACTCCACAATAAACAAATATTAAAAGGGGAGCTTTCGGGTATATTGTAACACCGTTCGTCAGGGTGCTACAATATCCCGAAAGATCCGATTTTTTTCCTGTAGAGGAAGCCCTCTATGTATTATATATATTAACCACCCCACATCATGTCTTTTCGCTTCGCGGATCCCAGATGAGTCCCTGAACAGGTCGGAAGGGCGTAGAAAAGGTCAGAGGGGCCCCTAGACGATCTGAATGGACCTTGGGCCTTTCAACAGTAAGAATACAGTTGTACAGGAAATAACACTCAAAATTTTCGCGACGCTCCGCGGCGCAATTTAACTACAAATTCAATTATATGCGGGTTAGGAAAAAATCGGTCAGTTTCTCGGCGCATTTATGTGTTATGTTGCTACTTTCCTATATTATTGGGCAAAATAGTTCACTTTAGCACATTTTCTCCGCACTTTTAAACGCACAATATAGCAATTTTAGAGGTCCGCACCATACGCAATGCGACGCATTGATGAGAAAGCAACCCAGGGCATTAAACTCAAAATTTTCGCGCAAACCGCGCATTTGTTTAAGAGTTCCAGGTCTTGAGCTTAACAAAATATTCCAAGTTAGTATAGCTGATTCCAAATTCGTGTCGCTGGTTCCAAAGTTGATGTGTCAGTTTGCTAACTCCAGCTCCTAAACGTTGGTATGGCCCATGCCATACCTGCCATACTGCATTTTCCAGCCTTGTAACATGCCTTTTCATGCGTTTTTTTTTTGGGGGGGGGGCCTTTCAACGCTTGGGAAGGGGCCCTTTCAACGCTCGAGAAGGGGCCCTTTCGAGGCGCCGCCCCTCCCTGGACGAAATCCTGGCTACGTGCCTGATCTCAACGCTGGAAATGTATACTTAAGCCATCAGCTGCAGTTTCACAGCAGCTGCACAACACCATTCGATCGTACATTAAAAGACACTGCCGACGCCCTGGGTCTGCATCAGCTGATTAAGGAGCCCACGCGAATATCCACCAACGCGGCAAACCTGAGAGATCTCCTTTTCACGAACAACGCAGCAATCGTCACTCATTGCGGAACACCGTCTCCATTCGCACACCTTGACCATTTCCCCATTTTCGCGTCACTCAACATCACACCACCATCACACAACACCGACGACACCAAGACTTTATGGGACTATACGAACATGGACGTGTAACGGGTTTTCGCTTCTGCATGGTTCTGCCATTTTGTGTAGCATTGCAACATTTTTTGAAATTTTTGAAAACTCTTTCTCTGGTTAATTTTGGGCCGCTGAATTGAATTACATAAATTTTGAGGCTCTCTGGCTTAATCTGCAACAATTAGAACTGCTTGCAACAATTGTCAACAATTTGCAACATTATTAAAATTTTGCTCACGGGGTTTTCTTGAGATCAGGAGTCGAAATATGGCATTTTCAGAATGTTATATCCCCGTGTTTTCGAGATAATACTAAATTTTGTGGTTAAAATGCAGAATCGAGCTCAACCTGTACATACATTTGTATTTTGGAGGCAGGTCAATCATCGGCGAGCACATAGGTCGCTGCACGGTTAGGGTGGGGGTGGTGAAATTTAGCGAGTTAATCGGGAATTGGTCCGGTGGAATAAGGTCCGGGTTTCCTTGTCCGTGAGCCGGCACCAATGGCCCTCTGGCTCCTCCTTACATAATTTCACCAACGGCTTGTCTCTCAGATTATCACACCGTGAGTTCTGTGATCGGTTCCATGTATATTCTGCATACCCAGTGCAACGCTACGCTGAGGACGAACTCCCACTGGAACTAACACATTCATACATCCTTTCACTCAGACTCTCCCCAGACATTCACTCAATCATCAATATCTTTCATACTTTGCAGTAAACTGTCAGGTTCGTCTTCCTGACCCCTCCCTCTTTTCCTATCCCCACCAGTGGTGCGTAGTGTTACACAGGGAACGCACCAGGGTAACAGCTGGTTCACTGAGCGAATTTCGTCTCCGATGTACTCAGCTCTTCACTATGGATAACTTTCCACTCTAACTATTAAATCCACCAAATGAAAATATGAATAACCTCACACATGCTTTTCTGTCTGGGTCCATTCCTGCCGCACACTGCTGCTGGGATCCACGACTTACTGCGGTTTCCGTGGTGCCCCAATCGCCAATCCACGCCACCTCAGCACCCTGACTCCTCCTACGGCATTTATCTGAGGTGGATGGCCATTCCGGCCCACACGTCGCCACCCCAGCACCCTGACTCCTCCTACGGCATTTATCTGGGGCGGATGGCCATTCCGGCCCGCACACGTCGCCACCCCAGCACCCTGACTCCTCCTACGGCATTTATCTGGGGCGGATGGCCATTCCGGCCCGCACACGTCACCACCTCAGCACCCTGACCCCTCCTACGGCATTTACCTGAGGCGGATGGCCATTCTGGCCCTCACACGTCGCCACCCCAGCACCCTGACTCCTCCTACGGCATTTATCTGGGGCGGATGGCCATTCTGGCCCGCACACGTCGCCACCCCAGCACCCTGACTCCTCCTACGGCATTTATCTGGGGCGGATGGCCATTCCGGCCCGCACACGTCACCACCTCAGCACCCTGACTCCTCCTACGGCATTTACCTGAGGCGGATGGCCATTCTGGCCCTCACACGTCGCCACCCCAGCACCCTGACTCCTCCTACGGCATTTATCTGGGGCGGATGGCCATTCTGGCCCTCCTGGTTTCCCAGAACCTGGCGTTACCGGACTCTTTCGAGTGCCCGCCAGTATTTCGCGACTTATGGCGCGCGATCCAGCTCACTTCTTGGCATCGCGGAATGGACCAAAAAAAAAACAATCTCATCATCATCTAACTCCCATTATCCAGGAAACACAACTTTCTCCTTCCGAACTAAATATTCCCACCGAAACCGGTCTATACATCTGAGACCTTTGCCATCTTTTGTTAAAAGGGTCTCCTCTTAGTTGAATTCCCATTCAACTCCACCCCCTTTCCCCCCATCACCCGTTGTGCACCAGACCGTGTCGGCAGGCATATTACGCACAGGGGCGCGGCTACGTATTGTCTAGGCCTCCTCACAATCTTGTCTATTATTTCCCACTGTCAGTTTACACCATGCTGTTATCGTCATACCTCCCTCGTGCGTTGTATCCTATTTGCCCCGGCTCCACGCGCACGGTTGTCTCTGGGCGTGCGTCTGCACGTTTGTATGTAGTGTACGTACAGTATGCATGCATGATTCCAAGTATGTGTATGTATGCCTGTATGCCTGTATGCCTGTATGCCTGTATGCCTGTATGCCTGTATGCCTGCATGCCTGTATGCCTGTACGCCTGTACGCCTGTACGCCTGTACGCCTGTACGCCTGTACGCCTGTACGCCTGCACGCCTGTATGCCTGTGTGCCTGTGTGCCTGTGTGCCTGTGTGTCTGTGTGCCTGTGTGCCTGCGTGCCTGCGTGCCTGCGTGCCTGCGTGCCTGTGTGCCTGTGTGCCTGTGTGCCTGTGTGCCTGTATGTTTGTATGCCTGTATGCCTGAATGCCTGAATGCCTGTATGCCTGTTTGCCTGTATGTATGTATGTATGTATGTATGTATGTATGTATGTATGTATGTATGTATGTATGTATGTATGTATGTATGTATGTATGTATGTATGTATGTATGTATGTATGTATGTATGTATGTATGTATGTATGTGTGTGTGTATGTATGTATGTATGTATGTATGTATGTATGTATGTATGTATGTATGTATGTATGTATGTATATATGTATGTATGTATGTATGTATGTATGTATGTATGTATGTATGTATGTATGTATGTATGTATGTATGTATG
>JAXIVJ010000711.1:0-5000 GCA_036785665.1 Chirona hameri | reverse complement strand
ACCCTCTCGTCCAGGGGACGGGGTTCATGACGTCATGTGTTTTGGGATCGGGCGCGTGGGGTCAGTGTCCCAGCGGCCGGTAGCGGTGATCGGTGACGCTGGCCGTGTGGACACTTGTGCGAATTTTTCATGACATCGATTTTATTCTGGCGTTAATTTTTAACAGCGAGATGAACAGGGAGGAAATTGTACATGACCGTGATTTGTATCATACCGCCATATCCTTCCATAGAGCAAACAACCATCCCATAATTTCGCGCTTCTTAAGGAGACAGTTACCTGCGAGAATCGTAAACATTCCAACACAGCCTTCCTCACTTTCCTTTTCCTTGGGAAATATTTACTTTACTCAGTTAGCTTTGAACTTGATGAAAATAACGTTGCTTAACAAAATTAAATTAAAAGTCTTGCAATTATCGGCGGCTTAGGGCTGTGTGGAAACAATATTAGCACATACTCGACAATTCGTCAATAAGACCTGTTTATCAAAATCCTCACGACACAATCCCTAAATTATCTGTTTGTATATGCCGAAACGTTGAAATGATGACCCTGTCATCAACCGATCCTGACATCAAAGATTGCGTAAAAATGCTTACAGATTAAATTGCAAATTAACCACAGTGAAGTTAATTTGACCGGATTTGAAAATGTCACCAATCAGACCAAATAATCAACCGAACCGGATAATTGAATGGCAAGGTTAAGAAAAAATATCGGTCACCCTGTCTGCTGGCAATCGGGTCAGCCATTCCTGAAAATTTTCAGTACGGGTATTTCACATAATTATCACATCACTCGGGTTTTACCAGAAACAGTTGGCCTTCAATATATCAGTAAACATTGTTCACCAAAATAAACATTAAACCTCGAAACCTTGAATTGAGTATTTCATCACATCTAGCCGCAAAAATTGCATTACCCTGCCTTGGAAGCATTGAAGTCACATCATCGCTTGTCCCTACATATATATTTTTACGTTAACATTACTAATTATATTACGTGACTTCCCCTCAAGCTAGCGCTCCATCTCATTGATATTCCTTCCTCAATCCATCTTTCAGTCACATTCCGAATTAGAGTACTAGGTAATTCACACAAGGCTATATTTACAGAAAATTGTGCACCGATAGTTCAAGTTAATTGTCTCGTGAATACAATATCATTCGTCTTATAGGCAGCAGTTCGAATAGAGTCAACACAATTCAGCCAGTCACATCAGTCACATCAGTTCGAACAGTCGACCAGTCAAATAAATCCCATCGGCGACCACCACCAGCATTGGCACAAGCTCCATAATCGGTTGCATTTAAAGCACGAGAGTTATAAAAGACGCAAACATAAACGTCCAAACCATATCAGAGTTTTGATTTACGTTAGAAGTTATAACTAGTCAGGCAATCAATATATGATAATTTTTCAACCATACACATACTCGCGTAGGCATAATTAAGAATATCGTGACTACATGACCAAACAAATGCCCAAATAGCAGGGGAGTTCAATGAGAGAAGAACAAAACGACGAAGAAGAAGAAAAAAAAAACGGCCGAAACACTGTGCAAATTAAATTTGTATGGTGTTCAGATGCACAGCAAATTAACTGACCATAAGGAGGGTATAAGGATTGTACAGACTTTCCGACCTTACTTGATGTGAAATGCGGTTACTTTCTCCAGTATGAAATTTATAGAACTAAACAACAGCAAATCTTGAAGGCTGACTTGTGATGGTCCTTGACGCGGCTTCTCTGAGACTAAGGCTCGCGGCGAGGAGCCGCGGCCCCAGCCTGCTTCCGTCCCTACTCACTGCCCCATCTTGTCTCCTCTGAGACTGAGGCTCGCGGCGAGGAGCCGCGGCCCCAGCCTGCTTCCGTCCCTGCTCACTGCCGAACTCTGTTCCTCTGAAACTTACTTGGACTGTTTGGAGGCCTGGGCGCACTATCGGCAATTTGAAGATCGGTCCCGTCCTTGCTGCTCTGCTGTTCGATCTGCCGACCCTTCACCCCTCTTGCAGGCCCTTTAATCAACTTTTTGCTTGAAAAATCAGGTCAGTTGCCAGATTAGCGCCTTGCTGCCGTGATTTTTTCTCCACTCGGTTTTAATTTTCGATTCCCTTTTGCTGTCCTGTCATTGGTCCTTCTCACCCGGCTGCAACGGCCTGTGGATGCCTGCGGCGGCCGGAACTGCTGTCTACAGCGGCCCAGAGGCGGAGCTTGCTGCTGTGATCTGGGTCAGGATCCTGCGCAGAGGCTTCTGCCGAGCGCCGTACGTGACCCGGGCCGCTGGCCGGCGCTCACGCTTAATGGCGCCGCGCAGCTGCTGTTATGGTGTCCTTTAATGGGCCTGGTGCCTTAATAGCGACACCCTGGCGGTACACAGGTCGGAACGAGGGTATTTGTTGCCTGCGTGGGGGGCTTCAGCCGGCGTCTCCACTGTTGAAGTGTTTGGTGTGCACACGGCCGCCGTTCCTTCCATGTTCAATTTTAAAATTACACATAGCTTTTGCTTTTAGAATGTTTCTATTCTTCTGCTTATCTCTATACTTTCTTCTTTTTCCCTCTGTTTCTTTTGGACAATTTAAAATGTATCTCGCTACAGACGCACCACTCCTGACTAGACTTCTCATAGACACTGACTGGACACGCATTTTAGACAATGACGTAGAGACGGCAACGACTCAATTTACAAATGTCATATATGACGCCGCTATCGCCTCAATACCAACCATACGTAAACAACAAAAGTGAAACCAAAAACCGTGGGTGACCGCTGAGCAAAAAAGACATATTCGGAAACGCGAGCATCTATTCAAAATTGCCAAGCAGACACAAACGGAATACAACTGGGATAATAGATGGCGACACCAGCGCAACATTGTAACATCCACTAATAGACGGTTCAAAAATGAATATATGCAGAGACAAGTACACAAATTATTAGCGCAAAAGCCCAATCCACAAAAATATCATCAGACATTGCGGACAATCATGGGACGTGTACGAACCGACACAATACCGCCACTCGAGGGGCCCGATGGAGAAATTATAACCAACAACCACGAAAAGGCAACCTTGTTAAACAACCACTTTGCAGCCCAGTCAACGCTAAACATACCAGACTCACGCCAGCCTCCAGACAGCCCAGCTCACACGACGCCGATACCAACTCTAGAAAATATTAACACAGACGAACAAGAAGTCCTAAAAATTTTGAATGCTCTAGACCCAAATAAGTCCACCGGTCCCGACAAGATTCCCGTTAAATTACTTAAGATGATAGCACTCATAATTGCGAAGCCCCTATCCACATTATTCAATAAATCACTTACAACAGGAACCTATCCTAGTACGTTTAAAATAGCGCACATTAGACCAATATTTAAGAACAAGGGCTCGCCTTCGGATTACACTTGCTACAGACCTATAAGTATCCTCTCAGCTCTTTCGAAAGTGTTCGAAAAAATAATACATAGCAAAATATATGCCCATCTGACCGAACACTCACTTCTCACCGAAAAACAGAGTGGGTGCCGGCAGCATCACAGCACAGAGCAGCAGCTTCTATACCTGACACACAACCTGTACAAATCACTAGACACTATTTAAATGCAAAAATGATTTCGGACTCTCTGGTAAACTTTTGGAATGGCTTGCATCTTACCTAACAGACAGGAAGCATAGCGTTCGCATAAACGACACTTTTTCAGCACATCAAATCATTAACGCCGGTTGCCCACAGGGTTCCGTTCTCGGGCCACTCCTCGCATTGATATATCTTGACGGCCTCTCGAAACGGACACAAAACGACGTTCTTTTTTTCGCCGACGATACTTCTCTTTACGCCCCTCACGCAACAACTGACTTAAGTACAACCCAACTGTCACTCCGACACGACCTAGACGCCATCCACGAATATGGTCGAGAATGGGCAATAACCTTCAACACCGCCAAAACAACTCAGCAAACATTCTCTCACAAACGCGAACACCAGCCGCCAACACTCACTTTCGGAGGTGAATTGGTACCATTGCACGATAACCACAAACATCTCGGAATGACGTTTTCCGAAGATCTCCGCTTTCATCAGCACATAAACGAAATTTGTAAGAAAGTAAACAAGTCACTCAGTCCATTGTATCCCATAGCACAATATTTACCCCGGCCCATTCTCGACCAAATATACAAAACCTACATCAGACCTCACTTTGACTATTGCGACACCATTTACGACGGACATATCACGATACACGACGCGACAAGACTCGAGACACTACAAAACAGAGCGGCTAGACTGATGACAGGCGCACTTTTCAGAACATCCTCCGACAAACTACTACTAGAGCTAGGCTGGGACAAATGACTACTAGACGGCACATGCACAGACTTGCACTCTACCACAAACTGAACCAACCCGAATCTCACGCGCCCAGCTACATCACAGAAATAATACCACACACACGGGAACAAGACACACGCAGAACGCTTAGAAACGCAAATGCACACACCCACGAACGGCCACACACCACTTCCTATCAACGGTCATTTTTCATAATCACAAACAAACAGCACAACGAACTTCCCGTAGCTGCCAGAAGCCTAACCCGGGCTGCGTTCAAAAAACATCGAAAAGCATCTGGGGTCACCGCAGCCACCAGACTTCTAAACATTTGGGTAAAAAACAGGCAACATTCTACACTCGCGGTTAAGAAATGAAATGTCTCGTCTAAATTCACACCTTTTCAAAATTCAAAAAACATATTCTCCAGCTTGCCTCTGTGGTCATGAAACGGAGAGTGCTCGACATTTCATATTTGCATGTCCATTATACACAAACCAGAGAATCTCGCTGTTCCACAACATTACACAAGCTCTGCATCGCGACATACGACAAACCCCAACACACACACAACTACAAATCATCCTTCATGGCACAAACCTGGACAGCGGTGACGGTCGGACGGTGGCAACATTTTCAGACATTTATCCTAAGCTCACGTTGT